>SKCR01052717.1:0-54877 GCA_019454045.1 Zanthoxylum bungeanum
GGCCACGAGCCTAGGACAGCGTCGTCATGTTCTGTGTCCTACAGTCTGGCGACTCCACTGGGGATATAGAGAATTGGCCCCGAAATAATGTCTTGTAATGATTGTGATTTGTGCTTTAGTTAACTGTGTCTACCGTAGGTTGAAAGGGGTTTAATCAAAAGAACTTTTAAGGCTAGGTAATGGTTTGGTGTCTTCCTTCATTCACTACCTTTCTATAAGGAAAAGCTGTGTAGGCACCTAGATAATCATGTACTTGTAGCTTATTGTGATGGACTAATTTGAGTCTACTGCGACAAGCTTAATGGATTAAGCACTAAAGTTATCATCACATAAATCTTCCAAAGATTTTGCTCTACTATTTGCTTAACTCCGGGCTTAGGCATAATATGTTATTTTATCAAATAAAGTAACTTATTATTTTTCCAGGACCATCATGAAACTTATTCCCAATTTTGAAAATTAAACCATTTAAATACATTTTCCCTAGGATTATGTTTTAAATGTCAATCTTTCAATTTTTTCTTGATTTTAATAGTCTAACTATTTAATCAACGATTAAGGTACTATTTATTATAATGATTACAATATTCCAAAAATTTAATCAACTATAATTTAATAGATTAAAATCAATTATATTGATTACTATAATCCAATTATAAAATCAACTGTAAATGAATTGTTTGAATATAGTCCAACTATTAATTAAAACAACAATTTAAATATTAGTCCAACTAACATTTAATTTATTTGACGAATAATATTTGTTTGAGCGCGTATGGCAAGTAATTAAACGAATATTGCAAATTCAATTCTTGCCTCCCACTATTTTTCGGCGAGCTTCTAACCCTCTGTCGAGTACTCGGGAAACCGTGTTTCCTAGTGGGCTAGGATCCCGTTAAATATCACACAATCTTGACTTTGGCCAACAAATTGTATGATAATTAACTAGGTAGATCTCTAAGATCGATTGCATCCAATCCAATTCCTAGATCCGGTAGGGGGACATCCAAGTCCGAAACATATATCTTATATATGCCAATACATCCGATGTATTACCTAACCTTTTTCCTCTGAATCAACTAAGCCTTGGCTTTGGCACAACACACTTAGTGATCCCAGTTAAGCGCGACCCATTGACCATGGAAAGCTTCGTAATCAATGTCCATGGACAAGAAATGGTCTTGACTTTGGCCAACAAACCACAACTTGGACAAGACACCAATATGGAACAAAGCTCTCGTGATTCAAACACATCCTCGACGGACAAAGGCCTTGAATTTGGCCAACAAGCCAATGCCAGTCTCGGATCTTGACTAAGAATCACTCAATGGAAGGAAATATGCTTAATATTGTGCGAGGGTTTTTCGAGTGCAAATTGGCAACCAATTTATTATCTTTTTTAAGGTCTCATCATCATACACCCTTAAACATGCATTCTAAACACATAATAAAGCGCGTATAATAAATAATAATGATATGCGGATGGATACTATACACAATGATCATAGATCAAATCTCTCACTTTCTCTCTCCCGCTAGCACATGTATTACTTCTACCCGTTACACTACGCTTCTAAAGAAACCTCATTTACATTGAGGGGAATAGGTGAGAATTGAATACAAAGAAATGATAGGTAATAAGGCTGGACACGCAGGTCCAATTAATAAATCAAATTTATTACAAAAATTTCTAAAATTGTCCCACCCATTTAATATCAATCCGATACACATTATTCATGCATCGCAACCATGTATTCACACAAGCATGTTATCAATCAATCTAATCAAATTAATTAATCTGATAATTAGTGATTATCCAATGTTTAAACAACGATTTGATTTTGCTCGAGTCAAACTCGTTTTGCGAATAAGTACTCAAACTACGAATTCTCGAATTAAATTAAACTACACAATTAAATCCAATTCAATATGCATTCAATTCTAATTCGCTATTTAACTCCAAATTAAATATTACACTTTATTAATAAACCTTTTACGACTTAAATTCCAAATTTAATCGTAACGGGTCTCAAAGCCCGATTAACGTCCAACATCAATTTAATTAAAGTCCAATTGGTTTTTAATTAATTTCTTAAGGCGTGGACTTTTGGTCAACTCGTGTCAAACTGAATAACCAAAATCCAATCCGGGAGTTACCCCATAAGCCTAGAAATCAATATTGGCCCATTAGGCCCAATTAAACTTTAAAGGTCCATTAAGTCGCATTTGGGCTTTATGGAGGCGGTTTTGGGCCCAATTGGATCTAACTAATTTTGACTAAACCCAACTTCGTACAACAAAGCCCAACAAGCCCAATTACAACACTTAAGCCCAATTTCACAAAATAGGCCCAAAATAATTAAACACAAAAACCCAATTTCACATTTAATTAACCTAAAGTGTATATCATGATTAATCACCCAAATTAACATTTCTAAAACATCAATTTAAACAATTAATCATGCTTATCAACATTAAATCATGTCCAACATAATTTAATTAAAATCAAATCCAATACATGCTCATTGACTCTCGGCAATTTGGGGATTTAATGTCCGATTCGAATTCAATCCAATTAATTCCACTATAGACATTAAATCATATTCTTGAATGATTTCCAACACATCCAATGATCAAAATTCAAAAATCCCAAGACATTATAGGGCTTCCAACTTTCGGCCAAGCTAAGTATTTTGGGGAAAAATGTTCCAAACAATTTTTCAACAAATTGATCCAATCAGTCATCATATAAAACACATTCAAGCATACTTAATCATCCAATTTCATAATTCATGCTCAAAATCAATTTTATCCAAATTTTAAGCCCTAAACATTTCATGCTCAAACCTTGCTCTAGATGCCATTGTTGGTTTCTATTAAGGTCCCAAGATCAATAATAAGCATGAAAACATGTGTGAATAACAATCGAGGAAGTTGCAGAATACTCACATCGATCGGTTGAGCGATGCACGAGGCAACAAAATCTGTTTTCTGCCTTCCATCACTGCTCGGCAGTGAGCAGTTCACAGCCCACTGGTTTCGGCCATTGGAGCTCCTTCGTCAAGCTCCGAGCTTCGTCGAATGGTTCCCGGCTCATGGGTAAACTTCCCTATCACCTTCGCATGTCTCGTAAGTGTCCTATCACTTGTGATTTTGCCACAATATCACACTCTTGGCTTCCCACTGCTCACGGTTTTGAGAGAAAACCAGTAAGCTTTTTGCCTCCATGGCCGTGTGAAGAGAGAGATGAGAGGAATAGAGAGTTGGTTGGTTTGATTCCAAATTTGTGTATCTTATACACACATTTGAATTTCCAATTCATTTCATGTGCATTTAAATTTCAAAAAGTCAAATAATAATGGCACCAACCACTTCCATCACTCAATCCATCAAGTTGTCAAGTCACATCACTCAAAGTGACTAATGATTTGATGCTTGATGCGACTAGTGATTTGACGCTTGATTTGACTTGCGTGCCGCACTCAAATTCGAAATGCGAATGCGTTCGCAAATAATCACGGGCTCGTGTTCGCTAATTCCAAATTAACAAATTTTCTGTTGCGTCGTAATTAAATGATTAGCCTAGCGAAATCACTATTCACATCGCTAACGAATTAATTCTAAATTAATTCGTTCGCCCGAATTAAAATCTAATTTTAATTCCGAGTCGAAATCCAATTTCTTTTAATATATCGAATATATTAATTAATCGATTAATTCCAAATTAATCGTTATCTCTCTTTTAATGATATTTTATCCCAGATAAAATATCTCCGCAATTAATCCCAGATTAATTTTCTCTCTCATCTAATTAATCCGAGATTAATTTAGAGTGCGAGTCATACGTCATCGGTGAATCTTTGGGAAGCGACCCATGAGATCCCCGGATATGTTGGCAGTAAATTCGGTCGTCGGACTATCCGAACACGTAAGTACCTCGTACTACGTTTATACCGATTTACAAGACAAGGTTGGCCTCTAGCAAAGTGCCATTCCTACCCAATTCTCTGGAAACATCCTTACAGGAATAAAAGATCTATATCAGGCATATTATACGTAGTATTGCGTATTTCTGTCCAGTATCGAATGATCACGTGCTAGGCCTGGGGCTGGAATTGTGTCTGCCCCGTACGAAGCACATGTTAGATGTCTGGTGACCAGTCTCTATAATAGGATAAACATGACCTAGTCATAATATCCCGATAGCTGCAGCATTTAAGAGAACCAGTCCCGTATCCTACGTGACCATCATATCCATATGACTGGAGTGACACTTCCGTCTTGACATCACACCCAACACACTACGATTCTCAATATACCCAGTATTGGCGTACACAGAACCTGTTAAAGCCCTCGATGATCGCAACCAAAGTATATTGATTGTCGCAAGTATTAGCGGTGCAAGTCTCAGGTTAAGACCAATACACCTACCCTGATTTCAGACTTCCATAGACACATAGTCAAACTACCAATGGAATTCCGATGGGGTCTATCCAGAGCGAAGCTGTTTCCCTACCATCGGTAAAACAAAACCTCCTTTTACACTTGCTTGAGTATCCTATACCCAAATATATCATAACTATGTCGTTGTGCCCTCACAACGCGCATAAGTGCAATACTAGTCTTTTACGTATTTATCGATGTCCAATCTCGATAATGCTCTCACTAGGGATATTTAATGATTTATCCTTCGTGGACTGATACTGTCTCATATCATTCTCCGTCCAGGAACAAATCATAGGGACCTCCTATCATTTATACATATAGGTGATCTAATCACAAATGATAAGAATGCAATCTCCTTTGTCACATAGTTTTTTTGTACAACAACACCAAGATCTGTACAAATAGTGACGCTATGGGTCATAATTGTCCAATAATAAATGCAAGCAAGGGCGTTTTTCTAGCGGTATATGGAGTTGTATCCCTAGTACAGACTGCACTACCATCCATTCAGATTTGGCTATGGAATTTATGTATGGGTTTTCATCTGATATATCGCGAGAGGCAACACTCAAGCATTAACACAGTATGAATGCGAAGTGAAAAATGAAAAATGACAACCAAAAAGGCAAATAACAAGATCTATAGAAGAAGGGTGTGACCAAGAGCTTTGGCCAACGTCCATATGGGATCTTGTATACCTGGCGCGACAAAACATTGTGGTAAAAGTAGCTTTTAGGCATTTCCCTCAAATGGAGGACCTTCAATCCAACGTAGTTAGCTCATGCGCACTATATTGACAATGCATAAATAAATAAAGAAATAACATGCAGAAAGTAAATAACGGAGTAATAAAATAGATGCGACCAAGGCCGACATCTATATGGGACCTCGTATGTCCGATTGAACGTATTTCATATTCAATCAAGTATACTTCATCCAGCGTGGCAAAACATTGTGTAAAGGTAGCCTTTAGGTATTTCTCTTATATGGAGGACCTTTAATCCAATGTAGTTAGCCCATGCGCACTAGAATAGTAATGCATAAATAAATAAAGCAATAACATGCGAAAAGTAAATAACGAAATAATAAAAGAGATGCGACCAAGGCCGAAATCTATATGAGACCTCGTATGCCCGATTGAACATAGTTCACATTCAATCAAGTATACTTTGTCCGGCGCGTTAAAAATTATGGTAATGGTAGCCTTTAGGCATTTCCCTCAAATGGAGGACCTTTAATCCAACGTAGTTAGCAAATGTGCACTAGATTAGTAATACATAAATAAAGAAAGCAATAACATGCGGAAAGTGAATAATGAAATAATAAAAGAGATGTGACCAAGGCCGACATCTATATGGGACCTCGTATGCCCGATTGAATGTAGTTCACATTCAATCAAGTATACTTCGTCCGGCGTGGCAAAATTTTGTGGTAAAGGTAGCCTTTAGGCATTTCCCTCAAATGGAGGACCTTAAATCCAATGTAGTTAGCCGATACGCACTAGATTAGCAATGCATAAATAAATAAAGCAATAACACGCAAAAAGTAAATAACGGAATAATAAAACAGAAACAATAAATGAACACAAAATGAAATAAAAAAATGAAACATTTGCTTGAAAGGTTCTCAAGCGGTACGTGGAGTTGTATCCCAAGTACAAACCGTACTATCGTCCATTCAGATTGGGCTATAGAATTTATGTCTAGGTTTCCATCTGATATACCGCAGGAGATAGCACGTAATCATTAACTCAACATAAATAAAAATATACGTAAAACATAATGATGCATGCGAGTGATCAACAATAAACAACTGAAAAGATAAATAGTAAAGGTGTTGAGTTCTAATATAGGTCCCAAGAATCATGAAATCAAGCATAAAATTCGTATGAACACATCAAAGGAGTAAGGCGGAAACATAACTCACATTGAACGGTTTGAGATGCGAAGAACAAGATCATTTTCTGCCTCCCTCCAAGCTCGGCAGTGGCTTCCTCATGCAGTGGGCTGCTCGGTTTCACTGGTTATTGTCTCCTCCATGATCGGCCATTGATGAACACCATTGAAGCTCCAAGCTTCAAGCTTCCAAAACGATTTCAAGCTCATAAATTCGTTTCCCTATCACCTATGTATAACCCATGTGTGTGCTAGCACTACTCCTTCTTCTTTGCTTCTCACTGATTCGGTCAAACCAGAATTTTTGGAGAAGAAATCGGCTTGGAGCGTGAGAGGGAGAAGAGAGAAAGAGGAGGGAAAAAGGGTTTCATAGAAACCGATTGAGAGAGAGAGAAAATAAAGAAAAAATGCTTTATATATTTATTTCATTTTCCAAAAAAAAAAAATAATAAATAAAAGCATTTTTCATTTACAAAAAGTCAAAAAGCAAAAGCCCATTAATGCCTTTTCAACAACCACATCAATCACTCAAATCAAGTGACAACATGTCACATCACTCAAAGTGACATTTGATTTGACGCTTGATGTGACTAGCGATTTGACGCACGATTTGACTTGCGTGCCGCACTCGAATTCGAAATGCGAATGCGCTCGCAAATAATCCCGGGCTCGGGTTCGCTAATTCCAAATTAATGAATTTTCTGTCGCGTCGTAATTAAATGATTACGCCTAGCGAATTCACTATTCACGTCGCTAACGAATTAATTCTAAATTAATTCGTTCGCCCGAATTAAAATCTAATTTTAATTCCGCGTCAAAATCTAATTTCGATTAATATATCGAATATATTAATTTATCGATTAATTCCAAATAAATCGTTCTCTCTCTTTAATTAATATTTTATCCCAGATAAAATATCTCCGTGATTAATCCCAGATTAATTTTCTCTCTCTTCTAATTAATCCCAAATTAATTAAGTGCGAGTTATACGTCATCGGTGAATCTTCGGGAAGCGACCCATGAGATCTCCGGATATGTTGGCAGTAAATACGGTCGTCGACTATTCGAACACGTAGTAAGTACCTCGTACTACGTTTATACCGATTTACAAGACAAGGTTGGCTTCTAACAAAGCGCCATGCCTACCCAATTCTCCAGAAATATTCTTACAGGAATATATAGATCTGTATCAAGCGTAGTATACCGTAGTATTGCGTATATCAGCCCAGTATCGGATAGTCACGTGCTAGGGCTGGGGCTGGATAAGTGTCTGCCCCGTCTGAAGCACATGTCGGATGTCTGGTAACTAGTCTCTATAATCGGATATACATGACCTTGTCATAATATCCCGATGGCCGGCCAGCACTTAAGTGCACTAATACCGTATCCTGCGTGACATCATCTCTACTATGACTGGAGTGATACTTCCGTCTTGACATCACACCCAATACACTACGACTCTCTGATAAACCCAGAAGTGGTGTACGCAGAACCGGTTAAAGCCCTATACCACCAAGACCAAAGTCTATCGATTATCGTAAGTATTAGCGATGCAAGTCTCAGGTTAAGACTATACACACCTTCCTTGATTTCGGCCTCCCATAGACACAGTCATAATACCAATGGGATTCCGAGGGGTCTATCCAGAGCGAAGCTGTTTCCCGTACCATCGGTGAAACACGACCTCCTATCGCACTTGCATAAGTATCCGATACTTATATATATGAGAATTATGCCGTTGTGCCCTCACAACGCACACAAGTGCAATACTAGCCTATTCCGCATTATCGATGTCCAGTCTCGATATACTACTCCGGCTAGGGATATTTAATGATTAAACCTTCGGGGACTGATACTGTCTCATATCATTCTCAGTCTAGGAACTAATCATAGGGACCTCTCTTCATTTATATATCTATGGTGATCTAATCACAAATGATGAGAGTGCAATTTCCTTGTCACATAGTTAATTTGCTACAACAACACAATGATCTGTGCAAATAGTGACGCTATGGGTCATTTTGTCCAACAATCTCCCACTTGGCACATAGCCAGTCACTCAAGTGTCCCACACCCGAACTATGTACGGTTGGCTCAAACTGCTGAGAAAATGTTTTCGTCAGCGGATTTGCATGATTATCATCTTGATGCGATTTATTCGATCATCACATCGCCACGATATATGATCCGAATGAATCAGATGAGTATCTAAGTATGTATCTGGATCGTTGATGAGACCATTAATTCTTTAGCCTGTGCTGACGCCTAGCTCAGCTGCTAACAGAACTATATCTAATCTAATTAGATTTGTATCGACCCAAATGACTTCTATTGCTGCTTCAGCTGCAGCAACAACCCGCATTGTGTTGTTTATTCGGTAACAGTATCTTGCTTGGAAGATTTCCAGCTCACTGTACCGTTATTCAAACTATATAGCACCGTTTGCGACTTTTAGTCGTCTTTATCGGTTATAGGAAACTTGCTACAGTGACCCCAGTCACTTCAAGTTCTCCTTCTCCATAGACTAAGACAGCATCCTTAGTTCTCTAAGATACTAACGGATGTTCTTAACATCAATCCAGTGACTATCACTCGGATTGGCCTGTTTGTGAATCATATGCTCAAAGCGTATGATACACCAAGTCTCGTACATTTTTCAATGTACGGTTTCTAGGAGAGTATTGCGAAAGCCAAGCTTTCGACGATATTTATTTTATGGGAATATCATTTCCAAGAATGACGTATTATCATTATTTTATAGGACAACCACTATCAGTGCGCTCCCACTAACCTTCTATATATACACTAGAATTATTTTCGTTTTGAATTAAATCATACACCATTATGATTATATCAAAACGATAATCCAAGAACCTAATGCTTGCTTCAATCCAATCATGGATCAAATAACCTGCATTATCCAAATGGATTTACCGTGGCAACAGGTAAATTGTTGAATCGTAATCACACAATGTTGATAACGATACCTTTCCGTAAAAGCTAGCTTTATACGCTGGTATGTTGCCATCCATGTATGTCTTCCTAGAAGACTTTTAAGTACCATTAGGCACAATGCCTTGTGGTACATCAACTAGTATCCAAACTGGTTGATATACATGGAATCCATTTCCGATTATACGGCACTTTGCCATAATTAGGGAGTTGATATCTTGTATCACTTCCTCATACGTAGTCAGTTGGTATTCCTCAATAAGATTCACATCTTTATGAGGTTAGATCAGAAACCCAT
Organism: Zanthoxylum bungeanum; assembly: GCA_019454045.1. Taxonomy (NCBI): domain Eukaryota; kingdom Viridiplantae; phylum Streptophyta; class Magnoliopsida; order Sapindales; family Rutaceae; genus Zanthoxylum; species Zanthoxylum bungeanum. The sequence goes on from SKCR01052717.1 coordinate 9,592, forward strand.
ACCCCAGGTTGTTTTCTGACTCTGTCCGACCTGCGCGGTTCTTGTGTATTCGAAGATTAATGGTAATAGTCTCATCCTGGATGAACTATTCATGTTCCATTAAGATTCAGTGCCTTGAACAGTATTGTATTACTCCGATTTCCATCGAGTTATACTATTCTCCCACTTACCACTGCATATCGGTATTCCTCTCAGGAAAACCGTATGGTGAGTAACAATCTAATTGTTTTCATGTGAGGTGTATAAGTACAATACTTATGGTATCCCTAGGATAACCTACATTTGGCACCTATTGTAGGGGTTTTTAGGGGCAAATCCGATAACGCAGCGGAAGCGGCGGAAGATCGAATCTTCCGGTTTCAAAACTTTTTCTCGGATTCATTAAATAAACATATTTATTTAATTATCCAATAATCAATTATGAAATAAAATTCAAATGAATCATATTCAAGTGAATTTACCGAAATGCCCTTACATTGGTATTTTGTCCATTTTAGTCCGAAATTGATCTAATCAATTTTGAATGATTCTAAATCATTTCTAAGATGACTTAGCATGTTCAAAACATCAAAACACCAAAAGCAACCAAAAATCCCATTTTGACTCATAAGGCCGAATGCACTACAAATGTCCCATTTTGTGCACTTTGTCATTTCATGCATCAAAACACATCAAGATGTAATCCAATGTACATGAAACTTTATATGAATCATATACACATCCAAATGCACAACATATATGAAAATCCCCAAATTTGGAATTGGTCATGAACCCTAATTTTTCAATTTCATCAAATTGGACAAATTAGACCAAATTGGTTAAATCCAATACTTCAATCATCTTTCTTCTTCCATCCAATCAAAGTCTCCACACAAGTCTCACACAATGAAACAACTCAAGATCAAATCTAGGTCATCTTAGAGTGGGTCAAAAACTCTAGATTAGCAACATGGTTTCCAAAACCTTAAAAGAATACTTATAACTACATTAGTCACAAGCTTCCTTCATCATACATGCTCTACACTTTCACCAAAACTTCCATCATAAAAAACACAAGGAATAAAGAAAGAAATAATCCAAGAACATCATATGTTATAGCCTAGATCCTAAGGAACATTTTCCTTTCTAATAGCAAGTTGGAAAAACTTACTAAAATCCAAGCTTTCTTTGATTTCTTCTTTCTTTCTCACAAGGTTCCTTTGTCTCCATTAATGGTGTTTTTTCTTTTAAGTGTATTAGGTTATCATTTCAATGAAATGAAATCAATATATACTTGGCCAAAGAAGGCCTTGGCCGAATTTCACTAAAGGAAATGCAAGAATATTAATTTCATCTTCATTTGTATTTCATTTGTTCAACTTGACATAAATATCTAAAAACAACTTTAAAGACATTTAATTAAGTCAAAAAATGCAACTAAGATAATATAACTCTTATATATTAAGTGTATGGCCGAATTTGACATAGAATAAAGGAAAAAATATTTTTCATTTTTCAAACAATTTTGAACAAATATCTTAAGAAGTCAAAATCAATTTGACAACCTTTTCCTTTAATGTATAAGTCAACAATTGCAACTTATAATCATTTTCTAACTTTATCATTTGGGATATATTTAATTTTAATTATATTAATCATTTAACAATTAAATAATTAATTAATTAATTAAATACAAATATATCAAATATATGTACTATATTTACTTTAAATATCTCAATACATATATTGATGATATATGTCAAATACCTTTATTTGACCATTTATTAATGTGTATTTAATAATATCATATATTAAATACAAATACACATTAATTAGGAAATGACGGTTCGGCCCGTTCGCATGTATTTTTCGTTTAACGATTAAACGATTTATAAATAATCATCATTATTCATAAATGTTGCTCTAGTGCTCTACGAGTATGTTTCATTATTGAGACTCTCTAGATTCAGGTATATCCGTCATGAAATCCAATTTCATGTCCATAATCTATCCACCCGTAGATTATGACGATCACGATATCTCGCTGAATCGTACAGGTCGAGGTCATTGCATACGTATAATCCCTCCGTCACAGGTATCCGGATAATCCCAGAGATATAGATGTAAACGTCAAATCTCTATAGGTATTATCCCGTCGACGTATCTATTAGCAATCTCTAAATAACACTCGGAACTTACTTCCGATGTATACTGTTGCCACAGATTTAACAGACTGCTAATAATATATGGACTACCTATGCTCTGTACACAGAACTGACGGATCCTATCTTGACACACACAGGATATCCTGAGGATCGATCCACACCCAACGAACAGGCGGAGGTCTGATCTAAATAGATCGGTGACGTGACTGCCATCTAAGTGTGGAGGATGTCTCATACATCCACAGTGGTGTCTCAAGTCGAAGGACCACTATGCTATTCAACCCGAGAAGATTCTTATTGACGTTGGCGTACCATCCATTAAGAATCTTCGGTGAGCCGTTCAGTGTTTATCCATTATAAACACCTACATGTCTATACGAGTCTCCCTAGACTCATGGTTCATTGGGATAAACCATCGGACCAAGTCTCGATATACGACATGTACTGGTCTCAACGGATTTGACTAACCGACCCGTGTTAGCAAATCTTGACCAGGAACTATGTTTGATAATATACATATAGCAGTGACACTTCCCAATGTCAATTACAAACTAACTTTGTAACTGTGTACTGCATTATATATTATCGGGCCTTTGTCTAATATATACATATCACTAAACCACATTTAGTTTCATCTAATCGTAATCAGATCGAATACGTATATAAGAACAAGAGGTGCAACCATAAATAAGTAATATTATGGAATAAGGGGATGTTCGTATTCATGAATCAGACATAAATACGGTCCGGATTGGCGCTCTGAGCACCAACCCCAACAATTTCTCCCACTTGCTCTAGTGCCAATCCACGGTATCATATACTCATCTCAATGTGCATCGTATGCACATGGCCCTCAAAAGCTCACCCAGTACTTAAGAGGTAGGCAACAAAAAACAAGTCCGCTATGACATATTGAGTTTGTCAAACAAACTCCATCGTTTCCCATAGTCAGCATCATTCATATTTTGTAGAATCTAGATTATACATTAATATGACTCTGATGGTACACAGTATTGTGCTACAGCTACTGAATTGTCCAAGTATTTAAGGATCAAATCCAAAATACTATGAAGACAACCGCAAGCACAATAACAATTCAAAAACTTCTAATTTAAAAGGTCACTATGCAACTTCATAAGTCAATACTTCAAAAGTTGCATTTGATTCCACTAAATAGTAGAATCCTTCGTGACACTCCCACTGCATCTTTTCTGACTCTTTATGACGTAGACTGTCTAACGTCATAATTAGTCTCAAAACTAATATGACCCTAATGGTTGCAGACTGTATTCTCCATGAATTAGAAACTCGTTCTTAATATCTCAAAGATCAGAAAGAACGTGTTTCAAGATCCATCATATGGTCCTTAAGATGTCAAAATAACTCGTAACAATTACGATTAAATCGACATCGATAATCGCACATTATAAAGTATTTATTATGTCATCATCAAATGATACATAAGATTGATTAGACATTCTAATCAATATCTCTTTCGAAAAAAGGATTCATCCTTTACGAAAAATGAATACTTTATATAAGACACAAAATAACTGTCCAACAGTTATACTAACTGTCATACAGATAGCCTAGTTATGTCCTTATTAGATCATATCCAATGTACGAATAATAGGAGTATCTCACAAGTCTCTTGGTTTTATGTCTTATATAAAACTTTATATCGTATATAAAAGAGACTACTCCCACTTTTATCACGGAGTAAAGAAGACTTAGGTAAATCTTTTACCTCATAAACATCTCATTATTACTATAATAATGACAATGTCGTTAAGATATATAACACTAGAAAGTAATATGTACGCTCCCACTAACCCTTCTAATAACATATGTATTCTCTATACTTTGACAAGATCAGACAATCTGACGATATCAAAAATAGAGAACACATATTTCTGGAAGACTTATCCGAGTCTACAATAGGCTCTGTAAGTTAGCACACTAAACTGCGATCTCAGCAGAACATAAACTCTAGGGCCATTTCAGAATGAACTTTTCAAACAAGGAAATCACAAATGATCTCTTATTCGAATAAGTCATCCAAAAACGCCACTTTTCATTCTTTAGCTAAAATATACAGTTTATTATCAACATTAACCAATATATCTTTAATTGTTCAATTAGTGTGACTAGAGATAAGTTTTCTCAGAATCTACAATAGATTGCTGAGTATAACCTTTTTCACTGTCATACTATAAAGGTTAAACCTTTAATAAGCTCACATTGCTTCCGTTGTGCAAACAATTAGCACATATCATGAACTAATTCATAATGAAAGCGTAATCAAGTTCAAAACTTGATCATAGTAAGCTATGAACAATCATAGATCTAAGGTTCAAGGGTGAACTTCCAGAATCGATATCAAATATCGCTTCCATTAAAAGTCATAGGATAATTTTTCTTCAATAAGAAAACAACGGAACCATTAAGTATCAAATACTCGTGAATGATTCTGTTATCCTATTACTTGCACGGAAGATGTATAAGGGTTGTTTCATCTTATTAATTACATAGTTCCATTTATAATTTATCATTCTCACATTTGACTTCAATAAGTCAAGTCTTTTCTACAATAGTTAACATCTGATGTTACACACCAAGTAATAAAACGATTTTATTACTTAGAATCGTAGGAAAGATATTCTATTAAATAGAATACAATATTCTATTAAACAGAATAACGATAAACTTTTACTTATACCTCCGAGGTGTAAGTAATTTCCATTATATAACTATTATATAAAAGAAAGATTGAAATCTCAAACTTTTCAAGATTCAAATTTTCTACCTATACATATCATATATGCAACTGTAGAAAATAATGGAACATTAATTAAAGAGATGAATTAGTGTTACTGGAGTATAACCCCAAGAGTATTGAAACTAATTCGGTAACTTTCAATATCCGACGAATCAAATCATATAAGATTCGATTGCTCCCACTACTCAATTCCATCAAGATGGAATCGTGGAAGAACAATATTGAATATGAATCATATTCACTAAATAACCTTAGAACTAATTGCTTTAAATTCATACGTTTGATCGTATCAAAGATCTTTGAACAGTTCAAAGACATGTTATGAATTTTGAGGATAGAATTCCTAAAAACCTTTAGATTGACTATATTTGAACAAGTCAAAAATGTTCAATCTACGTTTCATCAGAACGGATTGAAAGTACTTGATACTTTCAAGACTTTCAATATGTGTTCCTTCAGAAACACGTAACTAAGTTATGACAATTCATCAACTAAGTTACGAAATAAAGAAAACTACCTTAAGCAATTATTATTTATAAAACTACATACATCAAATGTATCCGTTAAATAAATTTGGTGGTCCAATGACAATCATTGGTTTAAACGAGATCTTAATCACTTTCCTGAATACAATATTCATTAAATGGATAAGGATGTGTGGTGTGATCTAGTATCAAACCATCCTTTACCATACGGATTGAGCATCCAATACTTAAGTGATTAAATTCATAAAGCACCGTTCTAAATTATTTACTTTACTGAATAATTTTCTTAATGTTTATCTCTACGCCATGACACTACTAGTTATTATAAAATATGTAACAATTATTTATAAAGAACAAGTGACTATCCAATAGTCGCAAGTTCCGATATCAAATATCAAAACAATCGTTAACCAATATTTCAAATAACTAGACGGGAGATCTGGTATCCAATACCTATAGTTGTAGTATTGTGAAAATCATATTTTCTATACACAAATATACGCATCTCCTTTCTTTAGCTTTACTATTTGCATTCAACTATTTACAACAATTGTAAATAACTGATTAGCAAATGTGTCAAACACATTACCTCTAAAGGTAATTAAAGCTTAGAAACGTCATTACTAGATAAACAAATACCTAATAGGGCTTTCTAAATGCCAGTCAAGAATCTCGAGACATGAACTAATTCAAGTCAATTCTTACTGCATAAGAAACTATTGTCTCTAAAGTATTATATCCTAAAGGGGATATCTATCTAGATTATCTATTATGACTTAGAAACTAAGTCATTAACCATCTTTATTTTTAAGAAAATCGGAACAACAGTTCCCGATGGTTTAGACTAATCTATTAATATCCTAGTCTATTAGTATCTAGAACCTTTTCTAGAATAACTGCAACCAAGAGTCTAGTCAGATAACATATCAAAATATGTGTGCAGTGAATAAAAGTTTAATTCTATATAAACAATAGAATAAGGAAACAAACAAGCGGCAATTTCCATAATAACATACACTGCCTAAGTTATGGAATATTTTAAACTTAGCAGTGCCTCCCACTATTTTTACGTAATGCCGTAATCCCCAACGGAAAGACGAGAATTCAATAATTAAATCGAATTCCATAGTGGAAAGAGGACCCTATGAATATATTTCGACTCACAGCAGAGGCACGGTCTCGCCTACGTATATTCACAGGTAGACAACTAATTGTCAATCACTCACCAGTGACTCCGAGGTTCCGGTCCTAGTCGTTTCTCGTTGTCGCTGCGAAGGCAGGCCCACAAGGAGACGTACCAAGGTTAAACTTGTCAATGATAAACTCAAGTTACTTACGTAACCCTGACAGCTAGGGCACGTTCAGGATTCCGCTTTCGCTTGAATTTATCTAGTATCTAATATACATTCGGCATAAATAAATTTCTATCAGCTACATCCTCACAGCAGAGGCACGGTCTCGGATGTAGACAACGAAAAGATATTTATAAACTGTATTGACAAGACGGACCAAGAAACAAGTATTCCAAATACTAGTTACTTTAAAACCTTATTAAGCGAGGATATTCCATTAAGTGTCATACACCCTAAATCTAATCAAATTAGATTATACCAAGCATGTATAAAGTCAAGAAAACATGATTAAACATTGAATAAAACAAGCTAATCATTTATGGAGGCCTAGAATCAGACTCGCTCTGATACCATTTTGTAGGGGTTTTTAGGGGCAAATCCGATAGCGCAGCGGAAGCGGCGGAAGATCGAATCTTCCGGTTTCAAAACTTTTTCTCGGATTCATTAAATAAACATATTTATTTAATTATCCAATAATCAAATTATGAAATAAAATTCAAATGAATCATATTCAAGTGAATTTACCGAAATGCCCTTACATTGGTATTTTGTCCATTTTAGTCCGAAATTGATCTAATCAATTTTGAATGATTCTAAATCATTTCTAAGATGAACTTAGCATGTTCAAAACATCAAAACACCAAAAGCAACCAAAACACAAATGTCCCATTTTGACTCATAAGGCCGAATGCACCACAAATGTCCCATTTTGTGCACTTTGTCATTTCATGCATCAAAACACATCAAGATGTAATCCAATGTACATGAAACTTTATATGCATCATATACACATCCAATGCACAACATATATGAAAGCCCAAATTTGGAATTGGTCATGAACCCTAATTTTTCAATTTCATCAAATTGGACAAATTAGACCAAATTGGTTAAATCCAATACTTCAATCATCTTCTTCATCCAATCAAAGTCTCAACACAATGAAACAACTCAAGATCAAATCTAGGTCATCTTAGAGTGGGTCAACAACTCTAGATTAGCAACATGGTTTCCAAAACCTTAAAAGAATACTTATAACTACATTAGTCACAAGCTTCCTTCATCATACATGCTCTACACTTTCACCAAAACTTCCATCATCAAAAACACAAGGAAAAAAAAAGAAAGAAATAATCCAAGAACATCATATGTTATAGCCTAGATCCTAAGGAACATTTTCCTTTCTAATAGCAAGTTGGAAAAACTTACTAAAATCCAAGCTTTCTTTGATTTCTTCTTTCTTTCTCACAAGGTTCCTTTGTCTCCATTAATGGAGTTTTTTTTAAAGTGTATTAGGTTATCATTTCAAATGAAATGAAATCAATATATACTTGGCCAAAGAAGGCCTTGGCCGAATTTCACTAAAGGAAATGCAAGAATATTAATTTCATCTTCATTTGTATTCATTTGTTCAACTTGACATAAATATCTAAAAACAACTTTAAAGACATTTAATTAAGTCAAAAAATGCAACTAAGATAAATATAACTCTTATATATAAGTGTATGGCCGAATTTGACATAGAATAAAGGAAAAAATATTTTCATTTTTCAAACATTTTGAACAAATATCTTAAGAAGTCAAAATCAATTTGACAACCTTTTCCTTTAATGTATAAGTCAACAATTGCAACTTATAATCATTTCCTAACTTTATCATTTGGTGATATATTTATATTTTAATTATATTAATCATTTAACAATTAAATAATTAATTAATTAATTAAATACAAATATATCAAATATATGTACTATATTTACTTTAAATATCTCAAATACATATATTGATGATATATGTCAAATACCTTTATTTGACCATTTATTAATGTGTATTTAATAATATCATATATTAAATACAAATACACATTAATTAGGAAATGACGGTTCGGCCCGTTCGCATGTATTTTTCGTTTAACGATTAAACGATTTATAAATAATCATCATTATTCATAAATGTTGCTCTAGTGCTCTACGAGTATGTTTCATTATTGAGACTCTCTAGATTCAGGTATATCCGTCATGAAATCCAATTTCATGTCCATAATCTATCCACCCGTAGATTATGACGATCACGGATAATCTCAGCTGAATCATACAGGTCGAGGTCATTGCATACGTATAATCCCTCCGTCACAGGTATCCGGATAATCCCAGAGATATAGATGTAAACGTCAAATCTCTATAGGTATTATCCGTCGACGTATCTATTAGCAATCTCTAAATAACACTCGGAACTTACTTCCGATGTATACTGTGGCCACAGATTTAACAGACTGCTAATAATATATGGACTACCTATGCTCTGTACACAGAACTGACGGATCCTATCTTGACACACACAGGATATCCTGAGGATCGATCCACACCCAACGAACAGCGGAGGTCTGATCTAAATAGATCGGTGACGTGACTGCCATCTAAGTGTGGAGGATGTCTCATACATCCACAGTGGTGTCTCAAGTCGAAGGACCACTATGCTATTCAACCCGAGAAGATTCTTATTGACGTTGGCGTACCATCCATTAAGAATCTTCGGTGAGCCGTTCAGTGTTTATCCATTATAAACACTTACATGTCTATACGAGTCTCCCTAGACTCATGGTTCATTGGGATAAACCATCGGACCAAGTCTCGATATACGACATGTACTGGTCTCAACGGATTTGACTAACCGACCCGTGTTAGCTAATCTTGACCAGGAACTATGTTTGATAATATACATATAGCAGTGACACTTCCCAATGTCAATTACAAACTAACTTTGTAACTTTGTACTGCATTATATATTATCGGGCCTTTGTCTAATATATACATATCACTAAACCACATTTAGTTTCAATCTAATCGTAATCAGATCGAATACGTATATAAGAACAAGAGGTGCAACCATAAATAAGTAATATTATGGAATAAGGGGATGTTCGTATTCATGAATCAGACATAAATACGGTCCGGATTGGCGCTCTGAGCACCAACCCCAACACCTATCCTATTTAGGTTTTAGTTTGGTATCATCCAAACATATGCCTAGCATACCCAAATTATCAAGAATGAGAAACCCGGTTTCTTTCCAGTTCATATCTAATATGATATATGTTAAACAGATTATTATGGAACTTTATTCGAAATAAGTTCTTGCACTGTTTAAAGCTTATCCGTTGAAGGAAATGGTAGCTCAGAGCGACTCGTGATTAACCTTATTATGTCTAACAAAATTCGGTTAATCCGTTCGGACATACCGTCAAACTGACGTATTCCGGGAGGAGTCCTTATTTGAAAGAATACTATACTCTTTCATATATATACTAGAAATTTATTGCTTAAGTATTTTCCATTACAGTCTTACCATGACGGTTTAATACTTTAGCCGATCTGTTTATCTATTTCGTGTCGAAACTGTAAAAGTTTCCGATTTGTGTTCTTCAAAAGAAACACATAACCATACGCGATGCCACATCCGTAAAGGTCATGAAATATTCATATCCATATCTAGCCTAGCTAGACATGGGCCCACTTTATTCACTATGAAGTAGGGCTAAAAGATCGGTGGCATTTACACTTTTACCAAGTAAATAGTGTTTTAGGCACTTTGCCCAAATAGACTAGATTCGTAGACTTTATTTGAATAGAATCAAATCAGTCATAGTACCCGCTCTTCAAAAGTGCGGATATACGATTCTTGTTTAGTAGTGTCCCTGACAACTATGCCACAATTAAGTTTCTTAACTGATCAAATCAGTTTGAGCTATTTATTTATCATGTTATATATTTGAGATATTATTTATATTCAAAATATAAATCCTGTTATTCACATCTAATGTGTTTATCTCAATATCATCTTTATATAATGAAACACTTTAGTGTTCTAGAATATAAAGGTACACCGCAGCGGGTTATACGCGATATAGAGATAATGTTTCTAGTCAAACTAGCTACATTATAACAGTTTCTAAATTTAAGTACTAACCCGAAGGTAGTTCCTAAATTCAGGTATCTACGGTTAAAACAGCGACTTTCGTCCCGTTTTCAATTCGCAGATAAATCTCAATTGAAGTCAGTATCCTGTTCAAAATAGATTCTGAACATCAATATATATATTTTATGTACCACACTAAGTATCTAAAATCCAATTTTAATACTAGCTGTGAACATAATTATGACAAACATATTTGAAGTCAGAGCCTTGCTCGTCTTCTATTCCTTCTTAGGATATGTCCTTTATCTTCCCAGAAGATTATAATGATTTTGCCTTTGCCTGTTTCAACATTCCAGAAGCCTTTGGCCAAGCCTCGTGTTTCTGGAATATCGAATTAAGGTGCGCCTTGCGCTACAAGCTTAATATATTATTTTATCAAATAAAATAACCTATTAATTTCCAGGACCATCCTGAAACTTTATTCCCAATTTGAAAATTAAACCATTTAAACACATTTTCCCCAGGATTATGTTTTAAATGTCAATCTTTCAATTATATCTTGATTCTAATAGTCCAACTATTTAATCAACGATTTGTGGTACTATTTATTATAATGATTATAATAGTCCAACTATATAATCAAATATAATTTAAATTAATTAACCTCAATTACATTGATTACTATAATCCAATTATAAAATCAACTGTAAATCGAAATTAATTAATTCAAATATATTGATTAATATAATCCAATTATATATAATCAAATATAATACAGTCCAACTGTTTATTAAAACAACAATTTAAATATTAGTCCAACTAACATTTAATCTAACGACGAAATAATTTGAATGAGCGCGTATGGCGAGTAATTGAACGAGTATTGCAAATTCAATTCTTGCCTCCCACTATTTTTCGGCGAGCCTCTAACCCTCTGTCGAGTACTCGGGAAACCGTGTTTCCTAGTGGGCTAGGATCCCGTTAAATATCACACAATCTTGACTTTGGCCAACAAATTGTATGATGATTAACTAGGTAGATCTCGAAGATCAATTGGATCCCATCCAATTCCTAGATCCAGTAGGTGGATATCCAAATCCTAAACATATATCTTATATATGCCAATACATCCAATGTATTACCTAACCTTTTTCCTCTGAATCAACTAAGCCTTGGCTTTGGCACAACAAACCTAGTGATCCCAGTCAAGCGCGACCCATTGACCATGGAAAGCTTCGTAATCAATGTCGATGGACAAGAAGTGGTCTTGACTTTGGCCAACAAACCACAACTTGGACAAGACACCGATATGGAACAAAGCTCTCGTGATTCAAACACATCTTCGACGGACAAAGGGCTTGACTTTGGCCAACAACCCAATGCCAATCTCGGATCTTGAGTGAGAATCACTCAATGGAAGGAAAAACACTTGATATTGAGCGATGGTTTTTCGCATGCAAATTGGCTACCAATTTATTATCTTTATTAAGGTCTCATCATCATACACCCTTAAACATGCATTCTAAACACATAATAAAGCGCATATGAAATAAAATAATAATGATATGCGGATGGATACTTTACATTGATCCTAGATCAAATCTCTCATTTTTCTCTCTCCAAAGCTAGCACATTTATTTACTTCTACCCGTTACACTACACTTCTAAAGAAACCTCATTTACATTGAGGGGAATAGGTGAGAAGAGAATACAAAGAGTATAGAGGTGATAAGGCTGGACACGCAGGTCTAATTTAATAAATCAAATTTATTACAATTTCCAAAATTGTCCCACCCGACTAATATCCATCCGATATACATTATTCATGCATCGCAACCATGTATTCACACAAGCATGTTATCAATCAATCTAATCCAATTAATTAATCTGATAATTAGTGATCATCCAATGTTCAAACAACGATTTGATTTTTCCTCGAGTCAAACTCGTTTTGCGAATAAGTACTCAAAGTACGAATTCTCGAATTAAATTAAACTACATAATTAAATCCAATTTAATACGCATTTAATTCTAATTCACTATTTAATTCCAAATTAAATATTACACTTTTATTAATGAACCTTTACGACTTAAATTCCAAATTTAATCGCAACGGGTCTCAAAGCCCGATTAACATCTAATGTTTATTTAATTAAAGTCCAATGGGCTTTTAATTAATTTCTATAAGGCGTGGACTTTTGGTCAACTCGGGTCAAACCAAATAACCAAAATCCAATCCGGGAGTTACCCCATAAGCCTTTAAACCTAACTTTGTACAACAAAGCCCAAAAGCCCAATCACAACCTTAAAGGCCCAATTTCCAAAAATAAGCCCAATTAATTAACTTATAAAATTCTAAATTCCATAATTAATTAACCTAAGTGTAATACACAATTAACCACCCAATTAATATTTCTAAAACATCAATTAGCATACTTAATCATGCACTGTAATGACAAATAGTGTCCAACACAATTTTAACAAAATCAAACCCATTACATGCTACTTTATTCTCGGCAATTAGGGGGTTTTTTCCAATCCGATTCGGTTTCAATCCAATTGAATCCACAATCATCATTTCCCAAATCAATTCAATTCATCCAATGAATTAAAATCAAAAAAACACAATGAATTTCAAATTCAATTGAATTCGGCCAAGCCACTTTAATTTGGGAAAAATGTTCCAAATCAAAATTCAATCAAATTGAACTTCAAAACAACATTACCCAATTGTTTTAAGTCATCCAATGATCAAACAAACAAAATCACCAAGAAATTTAGGGTTCTTTAATTTCGGCCAACATAAGCAATTTGGGGAAATTTGTTCCAAACACAATTTCAACAAATTGATCCAATCAATCTTAAATTAAACATACTTTAAGCATTCTCATTCATCCAATTTCACAAAATATGCTCAAAATCAAGTTTACCCAAATTTGTCACTTTATGCCAACATAAAAAATTGGGGAAATTTGTTCCAAACATAATTTCTTCAAATTGATCCAATCAATCATTAATTCGACAACATTTAAGCATACTTAATCAATCAATTTAATCAAATCATGCTTCAATTGATTTTACCCAATTTGTCATGCCCAAAATTTAGGGAAAATTGAATCCAATCCAATTTCATGAAATTGATCATACACAACTTCAATTCAACCTCATTCAAGCATACTTCATCAAACAATTCAACCAAATCATGCCTAAATCGAGTTTACCCAATTTTAACCCTAACTTTTTCATGCTTGATCAAAGCTCTGATACCATTGTTGAGTTCTAATATAGGTCCCAAGAATCATGAAATCAAGCATAAAATTCGTATGAACACATCAAAGGAGTAAGGAGGAAACATAACTCACATTGAACGGTTTGAGATGCGAAGAACAAGATCGTTTTCTGCCTCCCTCCAAGCTCGGCAGTGGCTTCCTCATGCACTGGGCTGCTCGGTTTCACTGGTTATTGTCTCCTCCATGATCGGCCATTGATGAACACCATTGAAGCTCCAAGCTTCAAGCTTCCAAAACGATTCCAAGCTCATAAATTCGTTTCCCTATCACCTATGTATAACCCATGTGTGTGCTAGCACTACTCCTTCTTCTTTGCTTCTCACTGATTCGGTCAAACCAGAATTTTTGGAGAAGAAATCGGCTTGAAGCGTGAGAGGGAGAAGAGAGAAAGAGGAGGGAAAAAGGGTTTCATAGAAACCGATTGAGAGAGAGAGAAAATAAAGAAAAAATGCTTTATATATTTATTTCATTTTCCAAAAACAAAAAACAAATAAATAAAAGCATTTTTCATTTACAAAAAGTCAAAAAGCAAAAGCCCATTAATGCCTTTTCAACAACCACATCAATCACTCAAATCAAGTGACAACATGTCACATCACTCAAAGTGACATTTGATTTGACGCTTGATGTGACTAGTGATTTGACGCACGATTTGACTTGCGTGCCGCACTCGAATTCGAAATGCGAATGCGCTCGCAAATAATCCCAGGCTCGGGTTCGCTAATTCCAAATTAATGAATTTTCCGTCGCGTCGTAATTAAATGATTACGCCTAGCGAATTCACTATTCACGTCGCTAACGAATTAATTCTAAATTAATTCGTTCGCCCGAATTAAAATCTAATTTTAATTCCGCGTCAAAATCTAATTTCGATTAATATATCGAATATATTAATTTATCGATTAATTCCAAATAAATCGTTCTCTCTCTTTAATTAATATTTTATCCCAGATAAAATATCTCCGTGATTAATCCCAGATTAATTTTCTCTCTCTTCTAATTAATCCCAGATTAATTAAGTGCGAGTTATACGTCATCGGTGAATCTTCGGGAAGCGACCCATGAGATCTCCGGATATGTTGGCAGTAAATACGGTTGTCGGACTATCCGAACACGTAAGTACCTCGTACTACGTTTATACCGATTTACAAGACAAGGTTGGCTTCTAGCAAAGCGCCATGCCTACCCAATTCTCCAGAAATATTCTTACAGGAATATATAGATCTGTATCAAGCGTAGTATACCGTAGTATTGCGTATATCAGCCCAGTATCGGATAGTCACGTGCTAGGGCTGGGGCTGGATAAGTGTCTGCCCCGTCCGAAGCACATGTCGGATGTCTGGTAACTAGTCTTTATAATCGGATATACATGATCTTGTCATAATATCCCGATGGCCGGCCAGCACTTAAGAGCACTAATACCGTATCCTGCGTGACATCATCTCCACTATGACTGGAGTGATACTTCCGTCTTGACATCACACCCAATACACTACGACTCTCTGATAAACCCAGAAATGGTGTACGCAGAACCGGTTAAAGCCCTGTACCACCAAGACCAAAGTCTATCGATTATCGTAAGTATTAGCGATGCAAGTCTCAGGTTAAGACTATATACACCTACCTTGATTTCGGCCTCCCAAAGACACAGTCATAATACCAATGGGATTCCGAGGGGTCTATCCAGAGCGAAGCTGTTTCCCGTACCATCGGTGAAACACGACCTCCTATCGCACTTGCATAAGTATCCGATACTTATATATATGAGAACTATGCCGTTGTGCCCTCACAACGCACACAAGTGCAATACTAGCCTATTCCGCATTATCGATGTCCAGTCTCGATAATACTCCGGCTAGGGATATTTAATGATTAAACCTTCGGGGACTGATACTGTCTCATAGCATTCTCAGTCCATGAACTAATCATAGGGACCTCTCTTCATTTATATATCTATGGTGATCTAATCACAAATTATGAGAGTGCAATTTCCTTGTCACATAGTTAATTTGCTACAACAACACAATGATCTGTGCAAATAGTGACGCTATGGGTCATTTTGTCAAACAAAAGGGTGCTCTCAAGTCTTACCTTTTAAGTTGCTTCTTGAAAGTGCGTCGGGACGTCGCCGGAAGGGTTAATGCTCCGCTATTTTTCTGGTTCGCTAATTTATCTGTTTTCTCTATTTTCTGATTAGGTTTTGTTGCTGTTTTTGTCTCAGTTTTGGCACTATTTTCAGGGGCTGTTTTATGGTGTTTAAGGACTGTTTTACTGACTGTTTTGATGTTATTTTCGGTGACATATGGTACTATTTTGTTAGTCTATTTTGGTGATATAGGGGACTATTTTTTGAGTTGATTTTCGATAACGGGCTGGCTGGTTTGGTTTGTTTTTATATTCGGTCAGGGCTTAATCGGTCAGTGGGTAGTTATTTGTTGGCTTTGTTGGTCACATGAAGGGTTGCTTTAAGAGAGGGTGAATGGTTTTTTGTTTATGATTCAAGTGGAGGGCTGTTGGCGTGTTGTCAAGTTGAGAGAGGAGAGACGTGTGGCCAAGTGTGTGTTTTGGATGTGCAATGTGGCTATTTGGTAGGCTGTTTTCCAAGTGTACGTGTCTTATGTGTGTGTCATGAATGTCTTAGTTGCTCGATGATGATGAGAAGGGAGAGAGTGTTTAGGGTTTGTTGCTCGGTTGTTTGATGAGGTTGGTAAGTGTTTTTTTGTTTGGTCGGCTTGCAGGGTAGTGTGTCAAGGGTGTTTGGTCGAGAGAGGAGAGGCCATGAGTGTCTTCTTATTTTTGTTATTTTGTGAGTTGATGAGAAGAGCTGCGTGAATGATGAGGGAAATCAGTTTTTTTAGGGTTTCATGGTGTGTTTGTGGCACTGTGTAGTGAGAAGAGAAAGATAAAAGAGTTTTTTTAGGGTTTCCCCGCTATCCATGTTTGCTAAACTCCCATTGACAAATCTTTTTTTTTTTTTAACCCAACGGATATCTATGATGGCTCTCTTAAGGCCATGTGTCAGTGCATATGTGTGCGATGCATGTAATAGATAAAAAAAAAACTTTAAACTACTCGGCCCATTATCATTTTAAAGTATTTACTCACACCATCGCGCAGTGCAAACTTGTCCCAGTTGAAAAGGCCCAACAGGTTTACACTTTACAATGATACGACTAAATAACTTCAAATGATAAAAGGCCCATTCACAAAGTGGCCCACCGGCATTTTTAGAAGCTTTTGGCCCAACTGTCAAAGGACACAAACTTGCCCCAGTTTAAATGGCCCGACAAGTTCACATCTTTTGACAAAAGGTCCAACTAGATCCAAATGACGGCGGTCCAACACACAAACATAAAATAAATAACTACCGTTTTTTTCAAGGCTATGTTTCACAAGTGGGTTCACGGGGCGCGTACAAAGGCTCTCGTTTGACGAAGGATTACCCACAACTAGGACTCCCCACTCAAGGGTTCGAGCGACCAAGTGAGTGCACCTTTTTTATACCTTACGGTACGTGCCAATGAGTTATGGTGTGTGACTAACTGTCGAATGGATTTCCCGTTGTAGATTCCCCAGAGGGAGGGTGGAGCGAGGCTCTCTTAAGTACCCAAGCCCCTTAGGCTCTTATCGCTTGGTGTCAGGAATAAACAACGAGTCCTCCAAACTAGTCTGTCATGACGAGCTACAAGTAATGATTTTCTCGGTGTCTTCACAGCTTTTCCTCGAAGGGTAATGAGTGAAGGAAGACACCCAACCATCACCTAGCTTCAACAAAGCCTTTGATTAACCCCCTCAACCCACTATAGAAATGGTCAACTAATGTACAAATTATTTACATCACAAGACATGATTTCGAGGCCGATTCAAAATATCCCCAGTGGAGTCGCCAAACTGTAGACAACAGAACCTGGGCGACGCTGTTCGTGGGCAGAAGGTTGTGTGGCTTTGCGCTGATTGCTCTTGAAAGTGGAGTGCGCAGGTGGCGAGAGAGTGTGTGGTTGATTAGGGTTTATTCTCTTTGTATTTTTGTAAGAGTGAGTTTGGTCGGCCAGGGTTTGATAATGAGGTGAATGGTTCTTTTTATAGGCCAAGGGAGGAGATTTACCTTGTTGGGGAAGGAATA
Organism: Zanthoxylum bungeanum; assembly: GCA_019454045.1. Classification (NCBI taxonomy): domain Eukaryota; kingdom Viridiplantae; phylum Streptophyta; class Magnoliopsida; order Sapindales; family Rutaceae; genus Zanthoxylum; species Zanthoxylum bungeanum. The sequence goes on from SKCR01052717.1 coordinate 27,677, forward strand.
TGATTTGTGTTAATTAGGAGATATTTTTAATTTAGTATGTGATAGGGAAAATCTTTTAATTAAGGGAAGTGATTTGATTTATTCTTTTTAGTTAAGGATATGATTTATTTAAATTGGTAAGTGATTTAATTAAATTAGGAATGTGATTTATGTATTTTAGGAAAGGGATTTAATTTAATTTAGGAAGGTGATTTAATTTGTGAAATGTGTTTTAATTTAATTTAATTTTGTTTTAATTATTTAATTTGTGAGATGTGTTTTAAATGTTTTAATTATTTTTGGATGTGATTTAATGGGTTTGGTGTGTTTTAAAACAGAGGTCCAACAAGCGAACCCGAAGCGAAACAAGCGAGTTAAATCTGACAAAATACTAATTCCCAACTTTACCCTTCCAACCTCCGTTTCCCGCGGCTTTCACAACTAAAGAGGCAGTGTCTCCATACGAGACTCATCATCGGGCTGATATGGAAAAATGCAATGCCTACAGTCGCCCCCACTTTGATGGGACTTGTGCAGTGTGTGACAATGACAATCCTATCAAAGTACGTGCAATGCATTTTTACTTACCTGGCTCGCCAGCTGTCACCTAGTCTACCTGCTGCTTTGAACTGAGTTGATATGGTGGCGAGGTGCCTCGACCCCTGGGCTTTGTTCCCGAACCACCGAATGTGAAATGTGCTGATGATGCAGTGGGCCCTCGACCCTGGGACGCATCCCGGAACTGCAATTGATGTGTGGGCCCTCGACCCTGGGACACATCCTAAAAGTGATGATGAATGAATTCTTGGCTTGCCAGCTGCCACCTGACTTGCCTGCTGTTTTGAACTGAATTGATATGATGGCGAGGTGCCTCGACCTCTGGGCTTTGTTCCCGAACCACCGAATGTGAACTGTGATGATGATGCAGTGGGCACCTCGACCCTGGGCACACATCTCGACCCGGAACTACAACCGAAAATGGGGGCACCTCGACCCTGGGCACGCATCTCGGCCCAATACCGCTGATAATAGGGACCTCGCCCTGAATATGATGATGTAGTGGGCACCTCGACCCTGGGCACGCATCTCGACCCAATACCGCTGACAATAGGGACCTCGCCCGGAATATGATGATGTAGTGGGCAATTCGACCCTGGGCACGCATCTCGACCCGGAACTACAACCGACAACTGGGGCACCTCGACCCTGGGCACACATCTCGACCCAATACCGCTGACAATAGGGACCTCGCCCGGAATATGATGATGTGGTTGTGCTAACCCCGTACCTAGGGTGATGGTCCATTTCTGAACCGTTGCTGATGAGAGATAGTCCATTTCCGAACCATTACTGATGTGAGAGTGTTCCATTTCCGAACCATTACTGATGTGAGAGCGGTCCATTTCCGAACCGTTGCTGATGAGAGATAGTCCATTTCCGAACCATTACTGATGTGAGAGTGGTCCATTTCCGAACCGTTGCTGATGAGAGATAGTCCATTTCCGAACCATTACTGATGTGAGAGTTGTCCATTTCCGAACCGTTACTGATGTGGGAGTGGTCCATTTCCGAACCATTGTTGATGTGAGAGCGGTCCATTTCTGAACCGTTGCTGATGAGAGATAGTCCATTTTCGAACTGTGCTCCATTTTCGGAGTGCCATTTTCGGCGAGTGATGAGATGAATGTCCATTTCCGAACCATGCTCCATTTTCGGAGTGTCATTTTCGGCGCCTGATGAGATACTGGTCCATTTCCGAACCGAGCTCCATTTTCGGAATGCCATTCTCGGCGTGTCCATTCCCGGACTGTATCTCCATTCTCGGAGTACCATTCTCGGCGTGTCCATTCCCGAATTTGTCTATTCCCGGACTGTATCTCCATCCTCGGAGTGCCATTCTCGATGTGCCATTCTCGGCGTGTCCATTCCCGGACTAAACTGATCTGATGTAATGTGGGCCTCGCCCCCCAAAATGCCATACCCGGCAGAAACTGATCTTATGTAATATGGGCCTCGCCCCCAGAATGCCATACCCGGCAAACTGATACTGAACCAATGTGGGCCTCGCCCCCAAAATGCCATACCCGACAATACTGATACTGATGCTAATGTGGGCCTCGCCCCCAGACTGATGCTGATGTGGGCCTCACCCCCATACTGATGCTGATGTGGGCCTTGCACCCAAACTGATATTGACGTGGGCCTTGCCCCAAAACTGATACTGATGTGGTCTTCAACCCCGGGACTCATCCCCAAACGAATACTGATACGGGCCGCGACCCCAAACTGAATCTGATGTGGGCCTCGCCCCAAAATGATGTGGGCCTCAACCCCGAGACTTATCCCCAAACGAATACTGATATGGGCCTCGACCCCAAACTGAAACTAATGTGGGCCTCGCCCCCATACAGACACTGATATGGGCCTCGCCAACAGACTGATACTGACGTGGGCCTCGCCCTAAAACTGATACTGATATGGGCCTCAACCCCGAGACTTATCCCTAAACGAATACTGATATGGGCCTCGACCCCAAACTGAAACTAATGTGGGCCCCGCCCCCATACAGACACTGATACGGGCCTCGCCCCCAGACTGATACTGACGTGGCCCTCGCCCTAAAACTGATAATGATATGGGCCTCAACCCTGGGACTCATCCCCAAAACTATTACTCATATGTTGTTGATTCTGGTTGGCTTGTCTTTGCCGCTTTCTCTTTTTCTTCTTTGAAGCCTGTGAATACAAAACAAAACAAACGCAAAAAAAGAATGCAAACTATGTTACGTGTATGCATGCATCCATGAATGAATTTCCTATTCCGTTGGGTTAGGTCTTCCTTGTGCTCTTCGGTGCTTCTTGCCTTCAATTGTTTTTGGTTGCCCGCTGGGTCTGCTTACGGTTTCTTTCTGTCAATTCTCTTATGGTGATTGCTCAGTCATCTCTGTGGGAGACTGGTCGCCCCCAGTCTTGGTTTACCTTTCTGCTCTCTGCTGTTTGTACTTGGTCAAGATGAACCACATGGTGGGGCCTTCCATATCATACTATATCACATGCTACGAAATAGTCCCAATAGTTACACATATTATTGCCCTCAAAGAATGCTCAGTATTGAAACCAGAGAACCTTCAAAACATTCAACGCAACTCAAATCCAAGTCTTTGGATAAGTGATCTAAGCCAGACTCAAAGTGTGTGTGTGTGCAAAGGTTCTTTTACATATTCATCCCCAGGTAAGCTAACTCAATGATTTCGTTTCAAAAATCGGGATCGATGGGTCAAACCAACCTAGATGTCTCAATTATGCCTGCAGTTCCTTTTCTGTGCTCAATGTGGTATGATTTTCTTTCTCTTTTATCTCTTTCTTTTTTCTTTGCATTTTGAACTTCTTTTTTCTTTTCTTTTCTTTTTCTCTCTTTTTTTGTTTCTTTCTCTTTTTTTTTCAACACACCTACCCTTTAAGGTAGCATTTCTCCTCATGGTGGTCCTAATACTCGCCCATGGGTAGCTTCACGCTTATCGGTTATAGGTGGTTCAATTCTTTTCTTTAGAGACTTTTCTTTCATTTTCAACCATACCACACATCATAACATAAGCAAATCAAGATAGACATCTAAGCAAACGGTCATTCACCGACCTACAATTTCTTCAACTAGTCACTTTGCTAACTACTCAGGTTTTCACTTCTAATAACCTATAGTGGAGTGTTTACGAGTCTAACATAGATCAATCACTCAAAGTATTAGATAAAAGCACATCAAGCGTTTATCGTTTCTAAGATTTCACCCTGAAGCAAACGATTTCATCATTGGACTTATGTCTAACGATCAAAGACTAAAAACAAACAACAATTTTTTTATTTTTTTTTTTCTTTTTTTTTTTCTTTCCTCTTTTTTTCTTTTTTTCTCTTTTTTTTTGAAGGCCCCCCCAATGGTCTTTCTATCCTTGCTGTAAGGTTTTCTGTTTCTCTATTTCCTCTTCCCCGCTATCTATGTTTGCTAAACTCCCATTGACAAACCTCCATTTTTTTTAACCCAACGGATATCTATGATGGCTCTCTTAAGGCAATGTGTCAGTGCATATGTGTGCGATGCATGCAATAGATAAAAAAAAGAAACTTTAAACTACTTGGCCCATTATCATTTTAAAGTATTTAATCACACCATCGCGCGGTGTAAACTTGTCCCAGTTGAAAAGGCCCAACAGGTTTACACTTTACAATGATACGACTAAATAACTTCAAATGATAAAAGGCCCATTCACAAAGTGGCCCACCGGCATTTTTAGAAGCTTTTGGCCCAACTGTCAAAGGACACAAACTTGCCCCAGTTTAAATGGCCCGACAAGTTCACATCTTTTGACAAAAGGTCCAACTAGATCCAAATGACGGCGGTCCAACACACAAACATAAAATAAATAACTACCGGTTCTTTCAAGGCTAAGTTTCACAAGTGGGTTCACGGGGCGCGGACAAAGTCTCTCGTTTGACGAAGGATTACCAACAACTAGGACTCCCCACTGAAGGGTTCGAGCGACCAAGTGAGTGCACCTTTTTTATACCTTACGGTACGTGCCAACGAGTTACGGTGTGTGACTAACTGTCGAATGGATTTCCCGTTGTAGATTCCCCAGAGGGAGGGTGGAGCGAGGCTCTCTTAAGTACCCAAGCCCCTTAGGCTCTTATCGCTTGGTGTCAGGAATAAACAACGAGTCCTCCAAACTAGTCTGTCACGACGAGCTACAGGTAATGATTATCTCGGTGTCCTCACAGCTTTTCCTCGAAGGGTAATGAGTGAAGGAAGACACCCAACCATCACCTAGCTTCAACAAAGCCTTTGATTAACCCCCTCAACCCACTATAGAAATGGTCAACTAATGCACAAATTATACACATCACAAGACATGATTTCGAGGCCGATTCAAAATATCCCCAGTGGAGTCGCCAAACTGTAGACAACATAACCTGGGCGACGCTGTTCGTGGGCAGTAGGTTGTGTGGCTTTGCGCTGATTGCTCTTGAAAGTGGAGTGCGCAGGTGGCGAGAGAGTGTGTGGTTGATTAGAGTTTATTCTCTTTGTATTTTTGTAAGAGTGAGTTTGGTCGGCCAGGGTTTGATAAGGGGGTGAATGGTTCTTTTATAGGCCAAGGGAGGAGATTTACCTTGTTGGGGAAGGAATATGATTTGTGTTAATTAGGAGATATTTTTAATTTAGTATGTGATAGGGAAAATCTTTTAATTAAGGGAAGTGATTTGATTTATTCTTTTTAGTTAAGGATATGATTTATTTAAATTGGTAAGTGATTTAATTAAATTAGGAATGTGATTTATGTATTTTAGGAAAGGGATTTAATTTAATTTAGGAAGGTGATTTAATTTGTGAAATGTGTTTTAATTTAATTTAATTTTGTTTTAATTATTTAATTTGTGAGATGTGTTTTAAATGTTTTAATTATTTTTGGATGTGATTTAATGGGTTTGGTGTGTTTTAAAACAGAGGTCCAACAAGCGAACCCGAAGCGAAACAAGCGAGTTAAATCTGACAAAATACTAATTCCCAACTTTACCCTTCCAACGTCCGTTTCCCACGGCTTTCACAACTAAAGAGGTAGTGTCTCCATACGAGACTCATCATCGGGCTGATATGCAAAAATGCAATGCCTACAGAGAGAAGAAGAGATAGACGATTATGGTTTTGGGGCCGTGTGTGAGAGAGAGGGCGTGGAGAGGAGAGAGGGCGTGAGAGTGAATGTGTGAAAAGGCAGAGAGAGTGAATGCATTAGGTTTTTTCTTACTTTTCCGTGTGTGAGAGCCAAGGAAGACAATAGGGTTTGCATTATGTCTCTTTTTATAATGGTGAGCTAGGGTTTCATGTGCATGGGATTTCTAAATAATGAAAAAAAATCATGCAATAAATGGGTACATTTAATTAATTTATTTAGGGAAAGAATATTTGTTTATTTTTGGTGGGGAATATATTCAAAATATGTTTTTAATTTGGAAGGTGATTTAACTGGATTTTGGCATGTGTTAAATGTGATTTGAATATTTTGGATTGGGCTTGGGTGAAATGGGTTTTTTTATGGGTTATGAAGGTTTTGGGCCGAGGCTAATATTTTTAAAACATAGATCAATTAAGCGAGCCCGCGGCTAACTAGCGAGTTTATATTTGACGGGCTATGTAATTTTTTTGAATTTTCCCTTCCGACGTCCACTTCTTGTGACTTCCACAACTTATCGGGTAGTGCCTCCATACGAGGCTCATCATTGGGCTTTATGCAAAAATACAGTGTCTACAGTCGCCCCCACTTTGATGGGACTTATTCAGTGTGTGACTGTAGGACACAGAAATCAGCGACGTTGTTCTAGGCTCGCGGCCTAGTTGGGAGTACGGAATAGCCCGCGGGGGAACTAAACCGGAGAAATAACATGTAGTCACCACCCGGTGTGAACCAGAAAAATGATTTAAGGCCGCACTCACCCCTCGCAAGGGAAGACCTCAAACCATTGGGTTCAGAATGGTCCCTTACTTATGCCACTTGTAATGAAATGATTTGTGCAATAATTTCATCGAATCTACGCAACATATATTTCCCATAGTATTCTACTTCTAAGTTCACATGCATGAAAATAAATCCCATATCTAAGTTCGCAAGCATAAAAGTAAATTGGAATAACAGCAGGCATATAATTTCATAAACACATTAAATCGATAAACATGTCAATACGAGTAAAACATAAATATAGGAGAGACATGATTAAGTTTCTAGTGCGAAAGAAACAATCATGGAAGCAATCATGTATGAGAATGTAATGAGAGAAACAAGCATGCATGAAATGGGATGTAACACGTGAAAGCTCGTTCATAGAGTGTTTTATAACTCGTTCGAATGGAGAAGGGCCGAGAGCATGCGTTCGAGGTGCGTTCTTAGACGTATTCGAACAGGATAAGACCTGATGCATGATAAAGCAGAAAATATGTGCGTTCGAGTAGCGTTCGTGAACGCTTTCGAACAGGGGAGGACCGAGAGTATGCGTTCGAGTTACATTCCTGGACGCGTTCGAATGGAAAAGGGCCAAGATCATGCATTCGAGTTCCGTTCTTAGACACGTTCGAACGGGATAAGAGCTGATGTATGATAAAGTAGAAAATATGTGCGTTCGAGTAGCGTTCGTAAACGCATTCGAACGGGGGAGGGCCGAGAGCATGCGTTCAAGTTGCGTTCTTGGACGCGTTCGAACGGACAAGGGCCGAGAGCATGCATTCGATATGCGTTCTCGGACGCGTTCGAACGGGATTACAAAAGAAAGGGAATTTATGGCGACATAGATGCATATGCGAAGGAACAAATACATAATATGGGACCTCGTACGCCCAATTGAACATACTTACATCCAATCAAACATACTTCATCCGGCGCGGCAAGACATCGTGGTAAAGGTAGCCTTTAGGCGTTTCCCTCGAATAGAGGACCTTTAATCCACCCTAGTCAAACCAATGCGCGTCAAGTAATCATATGTGAATAGCAAAGTAATGATATTAGACATTATGACTATCAATACGTAAATAAATAAAACATCCACATGTGGAAAATGGATGACGGGATTACAAGCAATAAATGAACAAAAATTAAATAACAAAAGGAAACATACATTTCAAAGTTTCTCGAGTGGTACGTGGAGTTGTTTCCCAAGTACAGACCACACTACCATCCATTCGGATTCGGCTACGGAATTTACGTATGGGTTTCCATCCGATATACCCCAAGAGAGAACACATATTCCATTCATTCAAGGACCATAACATGTATCAACAAACGACTCTCATGCTAAGGAATTCTAATAAACAACAAAAAAGATGAGAATAAATAAGAAGGGTGCTCTCAAGTCTAACCTCTTAAGTCATCTCTCGAAAGTGCGTTACATAGCCGTCGGAAGGATTGATGCTCCGTAACTCCTCCGGTTCACAGGTCCACTGCTTTCATTCGTTCCCTCATGGTTTTGAGTTGTTATTTCCTCTGTTTTGCTGCTGTCTCTCATTGTTTTAAGTTGAAAGAGGGTTGGTTTTCTGGACTGTTTTAAGTGCAGTTTTTGGTGTAGTTTCGGTGGTGGTTAATGACTGACTTTCTCTTCTTCTTTTTGTGAATGTACTAGGGTTCTTTCTTCTTTTCTGTGTGTGTGTTTTCTGAGATGATCTAAGGTGTTTTTTTCTAGAGAGCTTAGGTGCTAATGCTTTTCAGAATTATGTGTGATTTTCGTGGATGTGCTACCTTGTGAAAGGTTGGTTTATGTGTCTTTTTATAATGGTTTGCTAGGGTTTCTAGGTAAGGAAGGGAATCCTAAAAAAAAGGGTAGTGTTTTGATTGGTTTATGAAAGGAAGAGATGTGTTTAATATAGAGAGTGAATATCTTAATTGGTGTTTGATTAGGGAAGGGATTTGATTAGATTAGGAATGGATTTGATCTAATTAATTTAGTTTAATTTGTGACATGTATTTTAAATATTTTTATTATTTTTTGGATGGGTTTGGTGGGCTAATTGGGCTTGGGCGTGAGGCTAGCAACAAAACCAGAAGTACCGACACCGTTCGAATGCCGATTCAAACGCTACACGAACGCCCGTAATCTGTTTGACGTTCGAACATACTCACGAACGCAGCATGAACGCGAAAGCAGTGAACATGTGAATTGAATCTGATGACATACTTATTCTGAATTTCCCCTTTCGACATTCTTTTCCCATGACTTCCGCAACCTAAAGAGTAGTGCCTCCGTACGAGACTTATAATCGGGACTCAGATGCAAAAATGCAGTGTCTACAGTCGCCCCCACTTTGATGGGACTTGTGCAGTGTGAGACAATGAAATTCCTATCAAAGTCTATACTACTTCGAGCTGAGTTGATGATGCAGGGGGCCATCGACCCTGAGATGCATCCCAATTACTGCAACCGAAAATGAGGCCTCGATCATGGGATGCATCCCAATACCGCTGACAATGTGGGTCACGACCCTGGGACTAATCCCTAAAACTGATGATGTAGGGGGCCATCGACCCTAGGACGCATCCCAATAACTGCACCTGACAACGGGGGCCTCGACCCTGAGACGCATCCCAATACCGCTGAAAATATGGGTCACGACCTTGGGACTAATCCCCAAAACTGATGATGTAGGAGGCCATCGACCCTGGGACACATCCCAATAACTGCAACTGAAAACGGGGCCTCGACCCTGGGTCGCATCCCAATACCGCTGACAATGTGGGTCACGACCCTGTGACTCATCCCCAAAACTAATGATGTAGGGGTCATCGACCCTAGGACGCATCCCAATAACTGCAACCAAAAATGGGGCCTCGACCTTGGGACGCATCCCAATACCGCTGACAATATGGGACACGACCGTGGGACTCATTCCCAAAACTGATGATGTAGGGGGCCATCGACCTTCGGACGCATCCCAATAACTGCAACCGACAATGGGGGCCTCGACTCTGGGACGCATCCTAATACCGCTGACAATGTGGGTCACGACCCTAAGACTCATCCCCAAAAATGATGCTGATGTGGGTCACGACCTTGGGACTCATCCCCAAAACTAATGCTGATGTGGGCCTCGCCTCCGGGACTCATCCCCAAAACTGATGATGATATGGGTCACGACCCTGGGACTAATCCGTAAAACTTATGTCGATGTAAGCCTCGCCCCCGGGACTCATCCCCAAAACTGATGATGATGTGGGTCACGACCCTAGGACTCATCCCCAAAACTGATGCCGATGTGGGCCTTGCCCCCGGGACTCATCCCCAAAACTGATGATGATGTGGGTCACGACCCTGGGACTCATCTCCAAAACTTATGCCGATATAGGCCTCGCCCTCGGGACTCATCCCCAAAATTGATACTGGTTTATCCCTGAAACTGATGACAATGTACCGTTGCTGCTTCTGGTTGACTTGTTTTTGTCGCTTTCTCTTCTTCTTTGAAACCTGTGATTACCAAACAGAACAAACACAAAAAAGGAATACAAATACGTCACGTGTATTCATGCATGCATCAATGAATTTATTATTCCGTTGGGTTAGGTCTTCTGCCAGGTCTTCTCTTTCTCAGACAAAATATTGCTTCAATCTGTCCATGTTTATCGGCTCAGTGAACTCATTCCCTTCCAAATCTGACAGTCTCACTGCCCCATTTCCCATTACTTTCTACACTATGTAGGGTCCTTCCCAGTTGGGTCTAAACTTTACTCTTTGGTCTGTCGTCGACGGCCTTGATTGCTTAAGTACCAAATCACCCTTTCTAATCTTAGTAGGAGGCACCTTTTTGTTGAATGCTCAGGCTAGTCTATTCTGATATATCTACATGTGATGTAAAGAATTCATTCTCTTCTCATCCAGCAGTGCTATCTGGTCAAATCTTTTTGAGGCCTATTCCTATTTAGGTAACTCTGCTTCTGCTAAAACCCTCATGGACTGTTTCTCAACTTCCAAGGGTAGTACTGCTTCCATTCCATAGACCAAAGAGTAAGGTGTGGCTCATGTTGCTGTCCTCACTGATATTCTGTACCCCCACAGGGCGTATGGCAACTTATCGGCTCAATCTTTGCAGTTTTCTGTCATCTTCGCTAATATCTTCTTTACTGTCTTATTGGCTGCCTCGACTACCCCATTTGCCTGGGATCTGTAAGGTGACGACTTGTGATGTCACTACATGATGCGGCATCCCATATCGACATATGATGTTCCGAGCTATGAACTTCACCATCTGCTTTGCTGTGACATTACGAAATGACTCAGCTTCTACAAATTTCGAAAAGTAGTCTACTGCCACTACTATGAAACGATGTCCATTCGATGCGTGCGGTTGAATTTCTTTGATCATGTCAATTCCCCATGCTGAAAAAGGCCATGGCTCTGATAGCCCGTGTAACTCTGTGTGAGGCGGATGATTCAAATTACCATGTGCTTGACAATCATGACAATGTTTTACCAGCTTTGCACAGTCTGTCTCCGTGGTCAACCAGTAGAAACCTTGTCTTACAATCTTGCGAGACAAGTTCAACCCATTCATGTACTTATTTTTGCATATAAGTCCCGATGATGAGTCTCGTATGGATTCACTACCTCTTTAATTGTGGAAGCCACGGGAAACGGACGTCGGAAGGGAAGAGTCAAGAATTGACATTTTTTTTGGAATTAATTCGCTGGAGTAGCGGTGGGTTCGCTTGTTGGACCACCGTTTTAAAACACATCCTTAGCCCAAACCCTCGCAAGTCACAAACCAAGCCCACCAAAGCCCAATCCAAATATTTAAAACATTTAAAACACATGTCACAAATTAAATTAAATTAAATCAAATCCAATTAAATCAAATTAAATCTCATTCCTAAATTAAATAAATCAAATCAAATCTCATCAAACAATTTCCTAATTCAAGTAAATCATATCCCTCACTAAAAAAGAATAAATCAAATTAAATCAAATCATTTCCCTAATTAAAAGATTTTTCCTTATCACATACTAATTTAAAATATATCAAATTAATACACAAAATCCTATTCCTTCTCCAACAAAGGTAAACCCATCCCTTTGCCTATAAAAAGAACCCTCAACCCCACTTTTCTAACCCTGGCTGAATCTCACAACAAACACACCAAAAACTCCATAACAACTCACGCCCAAAAGACCTCCCATTGCCGTGAAGAAGTATCCACCAAAAAACCCTTCACCCATTGGCGCAAAATACCACCAAATAATTCCTCCATATTGTCGTAAATCACCAACCAGAAACTGCTTCGAATACATGTCAAAACTGCCCCTAAACCCACACGCAAACTGACCTTCAACAAGCCCTTCAAGCAACCAACAGCACTTACAAACACCTCAAACCACAGCCATGTAACAAGCCCTTCAAGTAGCCAACGCAGCCACATAACAGCCCTTGCCCACTACACACACGCCTAGCCAAGCCACTCACGTCATCAGCCCTCATAACACAAAAGCCAACCTTCACGTCACATTCACGCATCAACCCCAAGCCCCACGTACGCTAAGCCAACCTTCACGCCACTATACTCAAGCCCCACGCATGCAAGCCCTTCTCCAATTCACGCATCAGCACCAGCCCCTTGTCTCACATAAGCTCTCTGCCCTTTAACATAATCAACGCCACACCTTCCATTAAGAAGCCAAATTTCATGCACAAACCACTTCCAAACAGCCCTGCATTGCAGCCCCTAATTTACGCAAAACCACCCTCAAAATAGCCCAGAAAACACCCTGAAATTGCACCAAAAAACTGTACAAAACCCCCCTTAAAAACGCCTAAAAACAACAGCCCTTTGCCCTCTAAAACCACACAAACTGTCTCCTAAAACAAAAAAAACAGTGGCCTAAAAACAGCAGCAAAACAGCAGTGAAACGAAGTGAAAACAGCAGCCCGAACAGCGAAACAACGATGAAAGATGTTGAGTTAGTGAACTGGAAGAGTTGCGGATCATCCACCCTTCCAACGGCCATGTAACGCCCTTTCATGAGACGACAAAAGAGGTTAGACCTGAGGGCACCTTTTTATTTATTATCTTTCATTTATTTTAAAAATATTACCCCATGAGAGTCGTTTGAGGCATGATGTGATTGTTGGATGAGCGAAATATGTGTTCCCTTTTGTGGTATATAGGATGGAAACCCGGAAGTAAATTCCGTAGCCGAAACCGAATGGACGGTAGTGCGATCTATACTCGGGATATGACGCTACGTACCAATTAAGAGACACATATTTTTTTTAGTTTATGAACATGTTTAAATCGCTATTTGTTTATTTTAGTTTAATGGTTCAATGTGCTCATTGTGTGATATTGTGTTTGCCGTTTAAAAACTTACTTTAAAGCATGCGAACTTAGATATAGGCTATCTTTGGATACCTAGGTTGAGTAGACTTGATTATATTATTGCACAAATCACATCATTACAAGTGACATAAGTAAGGGACCATTCCGAACCCAACGGTTTGAGGTCTTCCCTTGCGAGGGGTGAATGCGGCCTGAAATCTTTGTCTCGGTTCACACCGGGTGGCGACTCCATGTTATTTCGTACTCCCAACTAGGCCACGAGCCTAGGACAGCGTCATCAAGTTCTGTGTCCTACAGTCTGGCGACTCTACTGGGGATATAGAGAATTGTCCCCGAAATAATGTCTTGTAATGATTGTGATTTGTGCTTTAGTTAACTGTGTCTATGGTAGGTTGAAAGAGGTTTAATCAAAGGCACTTTTAAGGCTAGGTAATGGTTTGGTGTCTTCCTTCATTGACTACATTTCTATAAGGAAAAGCTGTGAAGGCACCTAGATAATCATGTACTTGTAGCTTATTGTGATGGACTAATTTGAAGGACTCATTGTTTATTCCTGTTACCAAGCGATAAGAGCCTAAGAGGCTTGGGGTACTTAAGAGAGCCACGCTCCACCCTCCATCTGGGGAATCTACAACGGGAAATCCAATTTACAGTCAGTCACGCACCATAACTCATTGGCACGTACCTTAAGGTATAAAAAAGGTGTGCTCACTTGGTCGCTCGAACCCTTGATTGGGGAGACCTAGTTGTGGGCAATTCTTCGTCGACTAGAGCCTTTGTCTATACCCCTATAAACCCGCATCCTGAACCATAGATTGTATGACCAATAGAAGCCACCCATTTATGCTTTTGATAAACACATGGATATTATATCTCATACATCGCACGCATCTCATGCATACACGCATCATGTTAACCCATGTGTCTTAAAAGCCATCATAGACATCTGTTGGGTTAGGGATAAAAGAAGACTCGTCAAGATGAGTTTAGCAAACATGGATAGCGAGGAAAAGGAAATCGAGAAATAGAAAACCTTACGACAAGGATAGAAAGACCATTAGGGTGCTTTAAAAAAAAAAGAAAAAAGAGAAAAGAAAAAAAAATTGTATGTTTTTTAGTCATTGATAATTAGACATAAGTCCGATGATGAAATTGTTTGCTTTAGAGTGAAACCTTAGAAATGATAAACTCTTGATATGCTTTTATCTGATACTTTGAGTAATTGATCTATGTTAGACTCGTAAGCACTTGATTATGGTTCTTAGCAGTGAAAACCTGAGTAGTTAGCAAAGTGACTAGTTGAAGAAATTGTAGGTCGGTGAATGACCGTTCGCCTAAATGTCTATCCTGATTTGCTTATGTTATGATGTGTGGTATGGTTGAAAATAAAAGAAAAGTCTCTAAAGAAAAGAATTGAACCACCTATAATCGATAAGCGTGAAGGTACCCATGGACGAGTATTAGGACCACCATGAGGAGAAATGCTACCTTAAAGGGTAGGTGTGTTGAAAAAAAAAAGAGAAAAAAAATGAAGTTCAAAATGAAAAGAAAAAAAAAAGAGACAAAGGAAAAGAAAGATAAAACCATACAACATTGAGCACGAAAAAGCAATTGTAGAGCATAACTGAGACATCTAGGTTGGTTTGACCCATCGATCCCGATTTTTGAAACGAAATCATCGAGTTAGCTTACCTAAGGATTAAGCTGTGAAAAAAACATTTGCACACACACACTTTGAGCTGGCTTAGATCATTTATCCAAAGACTTGGATTTGAGTTGCATTGGCTGTTTTGAAGGTTCTCTGGTTTCATTACTGAGCATTCTTTGCGGACAATGATATGTATAACTATTGAGACTAGTTCATAGCCTATAGCATGATGATATGGAAGGCCCCACCATGTGGTTCATCTTGACCAAGTACAAACAGCGGAGAGTAGAAAGCTAAACCAAGACTGGGGGCGACCAGTGTACAACATCGTGAATGAAGGACATAATAAGATATTGAGTCATGAGACCAGAGAGAAGACTAAGCAATCACTGGAGAACTGGAGGAAGACCTAACCCAACGGAATAGGAAATTCATTCATGCATGCATGCATACACGTAACATATTTTGCATTCTTTTTGTGTTTGTTTTGTTTTGTATTCACATGTTTCAAAGAAGAAAAAGAGAAAGCGGCAAAGACAAGCCAACTAGAATCAGTAACATATGAGTAGTAGTTTTAGGGATGAGTCCCCGGGTTGAGGCCCATATCAGTTTCAGTTTTAGGGATGAGTCTCGGGGGCGAGGCCCGCACCAGCATTGATATCAGATTTAGGGATGAGTCCCAGGGTTGAAGCCCGCGTTGTCAGCATCAGTTCCAGGAATGAATCCTAGGGCCGAGGCCCACATTAGCAGAAATTTGGAATGAATCCCAGGGCCGAGGCCCACATCAGCAGAGTTTTGGAATGAATCCGAGAATGAATCCCAGGGCCGAGGCCCACATCGTCAGAATTTGGAATGAACCCAGGGAATGAATCCCAGGGCCGAGGCCCATCTCGTTAGAATTTGGAATGAATCCAGGGAATGAATCCCAGGATTGAGGCCCACGTCGTCAGAATTTGGAATGAATCCAGGGAATGAATCCCAGGGTCGAGGCCCACGTCGTCAGAATTTGGAATGAATCCGGGAATGAATCCCAGGGTCGAGGCCCATATCAGCAGAGCTTTGGAATGAATCCCAGGGGACGAAGCCCGCATCATCAGCAGTTTCGGGAATAAATCCCACAGGGTCGAGGCCCACATTATCATCAGTTTCAGGAATGAATCCCAAGGGGCGAGGCCCGTATTATCAGCAATTTTTGAGAATGAATCCCAAAGGGTCGATGCCCACATTATCACCAGTTTCGGGAATAAAGCCCACATTCAGCACGATTCGGGAATGGACCACCTCACAATATGGTTCGGGAATGAACCATCACATCAGTATCAGCTTGAGGGTTAGTCCCACATTAGTATCGGTTCGGGGGCGAGGCCCACATCAGTATCAGCTTGGGGGTGAGTCCCACACCAGTATGGGGGCGAGGCCTATATCAGTATCAGTATGGGGCGAGGCCCATGTCAGTATCAGTTGGGGTCGAGCCCACATCAGTATCAGTCTGGGGGCGAGGCCCACATCAGTATCAGTTTTGGGGATGAGTTTTAGGGTTGAAGCCCACACATCGTCAGAAAGCCGGGAATGGCATTCCGAGAATGGAGCACAGTTTGAGAATGAATAAGCCGGGAATGGCACTCCAAGAATGGAACACAGTTCGAGAATGAACAAGCCGGGAATGGCACTAAGAGAATGGAGCACAGTTCGAGAATGAACAAGCCGGGAATGGCACTCCGAGAATGGAGCAAGGTTCGGGAATGAACAAGCCGGGAATATGGCACTCCGAGAATGGAGCATGGTTCGAGAATGAACAAGCCGGGAATGGCACTCCGAGATTGGAGCATAGTTCGAGAATGAACAAGCCGGGAATAGCACTCCGAGAATGGACCAAGGCTCGGGAATGAACAAAGCCAGGAATGGCACTCCGAGAATGGAGCAAGGTTCGGGAATGAACAAAGCCGGGAATGGCACTCCGAGAACGGAGAAAGGTTTGGGAATGGACCAAATCACAGTAATGGTTCAGGAATGGACCACATCACAATAACGGTTCAGGAATGGACCACCTCACACAGTAACGGTTCGAGAATGGACCACCTCACAGCATGGTTCGAGAATGAACAATCACATTATCAGTATCAATCTTGTCAGGTATGGCACTCTGGGGGCGAGGCCCACATCCACATCAACATCAGTATCAGCCTTGCTAGGTATGGCACTCCGGGGGCAAGGCCCACATTAGCATCAGTATCAGTTTTACCGTGTATGACACTCTGGGGGCGAGGCCCGCATTAGCATCATTATCGGTTTCGCCAAGCATGGCACTCCGGGTATGGAGACACATCATCATCAGCAGTTTTTGGGATGCGTCCCAGGGTCGAGGGCCCACTACATCATCAGTTTGAGGGTGAGGCCCACATTGTCAGTGGTATTGGGATGCGTCCTAAGGTCGAGGTGCCTCCGTTGTCTGTTGCAGTTCCGGGATGCGTCCCAGGGTCGAGCGCCCCCTATATAATCAGTTGTAGTTCCGGGATGCGTCCCAGGGTCGAGGACCCACTACATCATCAGTTTGCGGGCGAGGTCCACATTGTCAACGGTATTGGGAAGCGTCCCAGGGTCGAGGTGCCCCGTTATCGGTTGTAGTTCAGGGATGTGTCCCAAGGTCGAGGCCCACTGTATCCTCAGTTATAGTTTCGGGATGCGTCCCAGGGTCAAGGACCCACTACATCATCAGTTTGAGGGCGAGGCCCACATTTTCAGCAGTATTGGGATGCGTCCCAAGGTCGAGGTGCCCCCGTTGTCGGTTGCAGTTCCGAGATGCGTCCCAGGGTCGAGGGCCCACTGCATCATCAGTTGTAGTACTGGGATGCGTCCTAGGGTCGAGGACCCACTACATCATCAGTTTGTGGGCGAGGCCCACATTGTCAGCGGTATTGTGATGCGTCCTAGGGTCGAGGTGCCCCCGTTGTCAGTTGCAGTTCCGGGATGCGTCCCATGGTCGAGGGCCCACTACATCATCATCACAGTTCACACAGGTGGTTCAGGAACAAAGCCCAGGGGTCGAAGCACCTCGCCATCACATTCAGTTCGGGAACAAAGCCCAGGGAATAAAGCCCACTCTCTACACAACTCAGGAACAAAGCCCACAGGTGGTTCGAGAACAAAGCCTAGAGGTCGAGGCACCTCGCCATCACATACAACACAACGGGAATAAAGCCCACTCTCTACATAGTTCGGGAACAAAGCCCACAGGTGGTTCGGGAACAAAACCCAGAGGTCGAGGCACCTCGCTATCACATTCAATTCGGGAACAAAGCACATGGAACAAAGCCCATTCTCTACACAACTCGGGAACGAAGCTCACAGATGGTTCGGGAACAAAGCCCAGGGGTCGAAGCGCCTCGCCATCATATCAGTTCAGTTCGGTAGGGATTCCTAGAGATCACAGAATATTACAGGGATGAACCTCGAGGTCACCGCACCTCACCACCAAACATTCAGTTCGAAGCAACAGACAAGTCAAGTGGCAGCTGGCGATCCAGGTAAGTGAAAATGCATTGCACGTACTTTGATAGGATTGTCATTGTCACACACTACACAAGTCCCATCAAAGTGGGGGTGACTGTAGGCACTGCATTTTTGCATATAAGTCCCGATGATGAGTCTCGTATGGAGACACTACCTCTTTAATTGTGGAAGCCGCGGGAAATGGACGTCGGAAGTGAAGAGTCAAGGATTGACATTTTTGTTGGAATTAATTCGCTGGAGTAGCTATGGGTTCGCTTGTTGGACCTCCGTTTTAAAACACATCCTTAGCCCAAACCCCCGCAAGTCACACACCAAGCCCACCAAAGCCCAATCCAAATAATTAAAACATTTAAAACACATGTCACAAATTAAATAAATTAAATCAAATCCAATTAAATCAAATTAAATCTCATTCCTAAATTAAATAAATCAAATCAAATCTCATAAAACACTTTCCTAATTCAAGTAAATCATATCCCTCACTAAAAAAGAATAAATCAAATTAAATCAAATCACTTCCCTAATTAAAAGATTTTTCCTTATCACATACTAATTTAAAAGATATCACATTAATACACAAAATCCTATTCCTTCTCCAATAAGGTAAACCCATCCCTTTGCCTATAAAAAGAACCCTCAACCCCACTTTTCTAACCCTTGCTGAATCTCACAACAAACACACCAAAAAATCCATAGCAACTCACGCCCAAAAGACCTCCCATTGCCGTGAAGAAGCATCCACCAAAAAACCCTTCACCCATTGCAGCAAAATACCACCAAACAATTCCTCCATATTGTCGCAAATCACCAACCAGAAACTGCTTCGAATACATGTCAAAACTGCCCCTAAACCCACACACAAACTGACCTTCAACAAGCCCTTCAAGCAACCAACAGCACTCACAAACACCTCAAACCACAGCCACGTAACAAGCCCTTCAAGTAGCCAACTCAGCCACGTAACAGCCCTTGCCCACTACACACACGCCTAGCCAAGCCACTCACGTCATCAGCCCTCATAACACAAAAACCAACCTTCACGTCACATTCACGCATCAACCACAAGCCCCACGCACGCAAAGCCAACCTTCACGCCACTATACTCAAGTCCCACGCATGCAAGCCCCTCACCAATTCACACATCAGCACCAGCCCCTTGTCTCACGTAAGCTCCATGCCCTTTAACATAATCAACGCCACACCTTCCATTAAGCAACCCAATTTCATGCACAAACCACTTCCAAACAGCCCTGCAGTACAACCCCTAATTTACGCAAAACAGCCCTAAAAATAGCCCAGAAAACACCCTGAAACTGTACCGAAAAACAGCATAAAACCCCCCTTAAAAACGCCTAAAAACAGCTGCCCTTTGCCCTCCAAAACCGAACAAATTGTCTCCTAAATCAAAAAAAACAGTGGCCTAAAAACAGCAGCAAAATAATAGCGAAACGGAGTGAAAACAGTAGCCTGAACAGCGAAACAGCGAGGAAAGATGTTGAGTTAGTGAACCGTAAGAGTTGCGGATCATCCACCCTTCCAACGGCCGTGTAACGCCCTTTCGTGAGACGAAAAAAGAGGTTAGACCTGAGGGCACCTTTTTATTTATTATCTTTCGTTCATTTTTTTATTTTAAAAATATTACCGCATGAGAGTCGTTTGAGGCATGATGTGATTGTTGGATGAGCGAAATATGTGTTCCCTTTTGTGGTATATAGGATGGAAACCCGGAAGTAAATTCCGTAGCCGAATCCGAATGGACGGTAGTGCGGTCTGTACTCGGGATACGACGCTACGTACCACTTAAGAGACACATATTTCGTCTCATCCAAACTTGTATTTGAGCATGTTATAATTCGTAGGTTATTTATTTATTTGTTAAAGCATGATTTAGCCTAGTTTGTTATTTATCTTCAAAGCATGATTACATTATTTTAGGCATGATATTTTGTTTAGTTTATGACCATGTTTAAATCGCTATTTGTTTATTTTGGTTTAATGGTTCAATGTGCTCATTGTGTGATATTGTGTTTGCCGTTTAAAAGCATACTTTAAAGCATGCGAACTTAGATATAGGCTATCTTTGGATACCTAGGTTGAGTAGACTTGATTATATTATTGAATAAATCACATCATTACAAGTGACATAAGTAAGAGACCATTTCGAACCCAATGAGAGGTCTTCCCTTGTGAGGGGTGAGTGCGGCCTTAAATCTTTGTCCCGGTTCATACTGGGTGGCGACTCCATGTTATTTTGTACTCCCAACTAGGCCGCTAGCCTAGGACAGCGTCGTCAAGTTCTGTGTCCTACAGTCATGTATTTCTTTCATTACTTTCTGAGCTTCTTCTTTTCTTAAACACTTCAACTGAAAACCATTCGCTTGTCTCTCTATCCTTACCGTAAGGTTTTCTGTTTCTCAGTTTCCTTTTCCCGATATCTATATTTGTTAAACACCTTTTGACAAGTCTTTCTTTCCTAACGCAACGGATATCTAGGATGGCATTTAAGATACAAGGGTTAACATGATGCATGTATGCATGAGACACATGAGATGCGTGCGATGCATATAATATATAAGTCGGCCCATTATCATTTTAAAGCATTCAATCATACTATTGCGAGGTGCAAACTTGTCCCAGTTGAAAAGGCCCAACAGGTTTACACTTTTTCGATGACATGGCTAAACAACTTCAAATGATATAAGGCCTAAACACAAAATGGCCCATTGGCATTTCAAAAGCTTTTGGCCCAATTGTCATAAAGCACGGACTCGTCCCTGTTTAAATGGCCCAACAAGCCCATACCTCATGACAAAAAGTCCAACTGTATCCAAATGAAAACGATCCTAAATGCAAGCATAACAGAATAATTTCTATTGGTCCTACAACTACAGTTCAAAGGCTCCCGCTGGCAAAGGATTGCCCATAACTAGGACTCCTTACACAAGGGTTCGGGCGACCAAGTGAGAGCACCTTTTTTATACCTTAAGGTATGTGCCAACGAGTTATGGTGCGTGACTAACTATCAAATAGATTTCCTATTGTAGATTCCCCAAAGGGAGGGTGGAGCGAACTCTCTTAAATACCCAAGCCTCTTAGGCTCTTATCGCCTTGGTGATAGGAATAAACAACAAGTTATCCAAATTAGTCTTGTTGGACAGTTATGACCCATATCATCACTATTTCTACAGATCATGGTGTTGTTGAACAAATTAACTATGTGACAAAGGAAATTGCTCTTTTATCATTTGTAATCAGATTACCAAGATGTATAAATGATAGAAGGTCCATATGATTAGTTCCGGATTGATAAGATATGAGACAGTATCAATCTATGAAGGTTTAATCATTAAATATCCCTAGTCATAGTATTATCGAGATTGGACATCGATAATGCGGAATAGACTAGTATGCACTTGTGCGCATTGTAGGAGCATAACGGCATAGTTCTCATATATTTGGGTATAGGATACTCATGCAAGTGTAATAGGAGGTTGTGTTTACCGATGGTACGGAAATAGCTTCGCTCTGGATAGACCCCTCAGAATTCCATTGGTAGTATGACTATGTGTCTATGGAAGTCCGAATCAGGGTAGGTGTATTTGGTCTTAACCTGAGACTTGCATCGCTAATACTTGCGACAATCAATATGCTTTGGTTTTGGTCGTCCAGGGCTTTAACAGGTTCTGTGTACGCCTCTTCTGGGTATATTGAGAATCGTAGTGTATTGGGTGTGATGTCGAGATGGAAGTATCACTCCAGTCATAGTGGAGATGATGATCACGTAGGATACGGAACTGGTGCTCTTATGTACTACAGTCATCAGGATAATATGACTAGGTCATGATTATCCGATTATAGAGACTAGTTACCAGAGATCCGATATATGCTTCGTACGGGGCAGACATAATTCCAGCCCTAGGCCTTGCACGTGACATCCGATGTTGGATCGAAATACGCAATACTACGTATACTACACTTGATATATATTACATATTCCAGTAAGAATATTTTTGAAGAATTGGGTAGGCACGGTGCTTTGCTAGAAGCAAACCATGACTTATAAATCGGTAAAAACGTAGTACTAGGTACGTACGTGTTCGGATAGTCCGACGACCGGGTTTACTGCCAACATATCCGGGGATCTCATGGGTCGCTTCCCGAAGATTCACCGATGACGTATGACTCACACTTTATTAATCTGGGATTAATTAATAAGAGAGAGAAAATTAATCTGGGATTAATTGCGGAGATATTTTATCTGGGATAAAATATTATTTAAAGAGAGAGAACGACTAATTTGGAATTAATCGATAAAATAATATATTCGATATATTATACGAAATTGGATTTCGACGCGGAATTAAAATTAGATTTTAATTCGGTTGAATGAGTTAATTTAGAATTAATTCGTTAGCGACGTGAATAGTAATTTTGCTAGGCATAATTATTTAATTACGTCGCAATGGAAAATTCGTTAATTTGGATTGAGCGAACCCGAGCCCGTGAGTGTTTGCGGGCGCACTCGCATTTCGAATTAAAGTGCGGCCCACAAGTCATATCAAGCGTCAAATCACTAGTCAATTGATTGATGTGATGTCTAGTCACTTTGAGTGATTGACAACATATCACTATTGATTGACGGAAGGCATTAATTATTTTTTGCCTTTGACTTTTTTGAAAATGAAAAAATGGTATATGTTTAATTGATTTTGGAAATCAATTAACTAATACACAACACATTATTTCTCTCTTCTCTCTTCTCTCCCTCACGCCCAATGGGCCATTTTCTTCTTCTATTTTTCTGGTTTTGCCGAGAATGAAGGAGAAGCTTAGGTGATTTTTGTGGCAAAAATTACCGAGGGCTAGCACACTTCTGGAGTCTTGCGAAGGTGATAGGGAAACCGACTTGTGAGCTTGGAATCACCATTCGAAAGCTTGGAGCTTGGACCGAGATTGGAGCAGAAAAATCAGCCCAAAGCCGAGACTTCAAGGAAGGAAAAGCTTGAAGATTTTAATGTTCATCGCGTCGCAAAAGCCGATCGTTGTAAGTATGATTCCGCCATGCTTTTACGAGTATTCACATATATGTTTCATTGCTTGATTTGATCATTGGGACTTAATAGAAACCCAACAAGTCAGTCACAGTGAGCTGCGGGTAATGATTATTTAGGTGCCTTCACAGCTTTTCCTTATAGAAAGGTAGTGAATGTAGGAAGACACCAAACCATTACCAAGCTTTAATAATGCCTTTGATTAAACCCCTTCAACCCACGTTAGACACGGTTAACTAGAGCATAAATCACAAACATTACAAGACATTTTTTCGGGGCCGATTCTCTATCCCCAGTGGAGTCGCCAGACTATAGGACACAGAAATCGGCGACGCTGTTCTAGGCTCGCGGCCTAGTTAGGAGTATGGAATAGCCCGCGGGGGAACTAAACCAGATAAATAACATGGAGTCGCCACCCGGTGTGAACCGGGAAAATGATTTAAGGCTGCATTCACCCTTCGCAAGGGAAGACCTCAAACCGTTGGGTTCGGAATGGTCCCTTACTTATGCCACTTGTAATGAAATGATTTGTGCAATAATTTAATCGAATCTACGCAACATATGTTTCCAAGAGTATTCTACTTCTAAGTTCACATGCATGAAAATAAGCCCATATCTAAGTTCGCAAGCATAAAAGTAAATTAGAATAACGGCAGGCATATAATTTCATAAACACATTAAGTCGATAAACATGGCAATATGAGTAAAACATAAATATAGGAGAGACATGATTAAGTTTCTAGTGCGAAAGAAACAATCATGGAAGCAATCATGTATGAGAATGTAATGGGAGAAACAAGCATGCATGAAATGTGATGTAACTGTTGGTGTTTGCTAAGGTCCCAAGATCATTAAACAAGCATGAAATACATGTGAATACATACGAGGGAGTTGCAGAATACTCACATCGATCGGTTGAGCGACGCGGTGGAGAACAAAAACTAATTTTCTGCCTTCTGTATGTCACGGCAGTGGCAGTTCTGGTTCCCTCCATTTTCGATTTCATCTTCAAGAATCCAAGCTCCAAGCTTCGTCAAATGATTCTCGGCTCATTGGTGGACTTCCCTATCACCTTCGCATGACTTCGAAGTGTGCTAGCACTCCCGATTTTGCCACAAAATCGCGACTTTTGCTTCCCATTTTTCTTCCTTGTCACTCGGCAGTAACTGAACCAGAAGAAGAAATGCAGTAGCCCCTTGGGCGTGAGATGAGAGAATAGAGGAGAGAATAAGATTGTGTTGGTTGGTAGCCAAAAGTGTATCTAATACACTTAACCAATTTCCAAAATTAATTTTCATTTATTTGCTTTCAAAAAGTCAAATGATTTATGCCAACCACTTCCATCAACTTACATCAATCCATCAATCAATCAAATCAAGTGACAAGTTGTCACATCACTCAAAGTGACTAATGACTTGACGCTTGATGCGACTAGTGATTTGACACTTGATTTGACTTGCGTGCCGCACTCGAATTTGAAATGTGAATGCGATCGCAAATAATCCCGGGCTCGAGTTCGCTAATTCCAAATTAACAAATTTTCCGTTGCGTCGTAATTAAATGATTACGCCTAGAGAAATCACTATTCACGTCGCTAATGAATTAATTCTAAATTAATTCGTTCGCCCGAATTAAAATCTAATTTTAATTCCGCGTCGAAATCCAATTTCGATTAATATATCAAATATATTAATTTAACCGATTAATTCCAAATTAATCGTTATCTCTCTTTAAATGATATTTTATCCCAGATAAAATATCTCCGCAATTAATCCCAGATTAACTTTCTCTCTCATCTAATTAATCCCAGATTAATAAAAGTGCGAGTCATACGTCATCAGTGAATCTTCGGGAAGCGACCCATGAGATCCCCAGATATGTTGGCAGTAAATTCAGTTGTCGGACTATCCGAACACTTAAGTACCTCGTACTACATTTATACTGATTTACAAGACAAGGTTGGCTTCTAGCAAAGCGCCATGCCTACCCAATTCTGCAGAAATATCCTTACAGGAATAAAGGATCTATATCAGGCGTAGTATACGTAGTATTGCGTATCTCGATCCAGTATCGGATGATCACGTGCTAGGCCTGGGGCTGGAATTGTGTTTTCCCCGTACGAAGTACATGTCGGATGTCAGGTAACTAGTCTCTATAATCAGATAAACATGACCTTGTCATTTTATCTCGATAACTGCAGTACTTAAGAGTACTAGTACCGTATCCTACGTGACCATCATCTCCACTATGACTGGAGTGATACTTCCGTCTTGACATCACACCCAACACACTACGATTCTCAATATACCCAGCATAGGCGTACACAGAACCTGTTAAAGCCCTGGATGACCGCAACCAAAGTATATTGATTGTCGCAAGTATTAGCGGTGCAAGTCTCAGGTTAAGACCAAATACACCGACCCTGATTTCGGACTTCCATAGACACATAGTCATACTGCCAATGGAATTCCGAGGGGGTCTATCCAGAGCGAAGCTGTTTCCCGTACCATCAGTAAAACACAACCTCATATTACACTTGCATGAGTATCCTATACCCAAATATATGAGAACTATGTCGTTGTGCCCTCACAACGCGCACAAGTGTAATACTAGTCTTTTACGTATTTATCGATTTCCAATCTCGACAATGCTCTGACTAGGGATATTTAATGATTAATCCTTCGTGGAATGATACTGTCTCATATCATTCTCAATCCAGGAACTAATCATATGGACCTCCTATCATTTATACATCTTGGTGTTCTAATCACAAATGATAAGAGAGTAATCTCCTTTGTCACATAGTTAATTTGTACAACAACACCGTGATCTGTACAAATAGTGACGCTATGGGTCATAATTGTCCAACAATCTCACACTTGGCCTATAGCCAGTCACTCGAGTGTCTACCACCTGAACTATGTACGGTTGGCTCAAACTGCTGAGAAGGTGCTTTCGTCAGCGGATTTGCATGATTATCATCTGATGCGATTTATTCGATCATCACATCGCCACGATGTATGATCCGAATGAATCAGATGAATATCGAAGTATATATCTGGATCTTTGATGAGACCATTAATTCTTTAGCCTGTGCTGACGGCTAGCTCAGCTGCTAACAGAACTATATCTAATCTAATTAGATTTATTATCGACCCAAATGGCTTCTATTGTTGCCTCAGCTGCAGTAATAACCTGCATTTGTTGTTTATTCGGTAACAGTATCTTGCTTGGAAGATTTCCAGCTCACTGTTTCGTTATTCAACCTTTGTAGTACCGTTTGCGACTTGTAGTCATTTTATCGGTTTAGGAAACTTGCAGTAGTGATCCCAGTCACTTCAAGTTCTCCTTCTCCATAGTCTAAGAATGTATCCTTAGTTCTCTAAGAAACTAACAGAAGTTCTTAACATCAATCCAGTGACTATCACTTGGATTGGCCATTTGTGAATCCATATGTGTTGAAAATTCTAATCCATGTCCCAAGATCAAAAGAGCAAACAAAACATATAAATGAATGAACAATATTGAAGTATGGCGGAATCATACTCACAAAGATCGGAATGCGGATGCGTTGATGAAACAAAAATTTTCTCCTTTGTGCAGTGAGGGTTTCGGCCAAACAGAAAAGAGAAGCTCCAAGCAATTTTTGATCCTTCCAAGCTCTAAGATTAGTTTCCTATAACACCTTTGTATGATCCCTTGATGGTGCTAGCCTTGTGTGTGATTTTATGTTCCAAACAAACACAAATTCTTCAAGTTTTTGCAACAAAAACAGAAAAGTGGAGAGGGCTGTGAGAGCTCACAGTTTCGGTCATGAGAGAATAGGAGAGAGTGTTATGATTTTTGTTACAAAAATCAATTTATATTTATGTCATAATATTTATTAAATTAATAATAAACTTATGACACAAATCATGCAATGGCTTAGAGTGTCAAACACTCAAACTCCATGCAAAACCATTGAGTGTATTGTAAACTATCACCATGCAATGTATTAACAATTAAATAATGCATAAAATGACATGTGTCATGTGGGCCCCACACAACCCAAATGAAAGTGGGCCCACGCGTACTCACGCGTTCGGGTTCGATATTTCCGAAATACCGAACTTTCATCGCGACGTTAATTAAATCGAATTTAAATAAATAATTGCGCCTAGCGA
>SKCR01052718.1:0-54818 GCA_019454045.1 Zanthoxylum bungeanum
CCTACCTCAGCCTTAATGCAAAATCGGTGACGAAAATCCCTAAATAAAAGTGAAACAATATAATACACACATAAGACTTTTACAATAATATACAATTAATCTAATAGAAGACAATTTATAGATTTATGAGATTGCAAATATCCCCATAACATCACAAAACTCTAGTATTTACCATCGATCTACTCATCCATTTCCTGCACCAAATCTTTGTACATTAATGAAAAGATAAGTATTCCTACAAACACAAAAAAATAAACCCAACAAAAAAAAGTTGGAAATCTACCACAACAAGAGTGGACACAGATTAACAGATCTAGAAATCAAAAGCAATAACAAAAAATAAAAGCCAATAAAATAGATGCTGTCAAGATGAAAAAGCAAAAAGCAAGAAAAATGAAGAAAATGGGCAGAAACAGAGGCAGATACAGAGGGAGAGGGGACAAGGGGCTCCCCGGAGCAGAATCAGCACATAGGTAAACCAAAAAGCAAATCAAGAAAAGAAAAACATAAGAAAGAGATAGGGGTGAGCAAATTCGATTTTGGTTCCGGTTCCACGTGGAATCGGAACCTACCAAAAAAAGTAGATTCTTAACTAAGTGGAATCGGAACCTACCCAATTAAATAGAGTACAGTATTAATCGGTTCTAATTCGGTTCCGCGTGGAATCAGAACCTACCCAATTAATATGGTAACCTATTATTCGGTTCCAATTTGGTTCGGGTCCGGTTCTGAATTTCCCTATTTATTTTTTATCGTCAAACTTTAAAATACAATTATTTCTCACACTTTAATATTACATAATATTATTGATAATTGTCCATAGAAATAAAATTAAATAAAACTGCATATTACATAATATTTTTGACTCAATACAAAATATTCTTATAGGAAGTCCTATGCTTAAATTGGGTTTTAATTTGAGTTATGAAATTGGATTTTAATTGGGTTTTAATTTGGGTTGTGAAATTGGGTTTTAAAACTGGTTATGAAATTGGGTATAAAATCGGGTTTTAAACTTGTTATGAAATTGGGTTTTAATTTGGTTCTGATATTGGTTCTAAATTCGATTCCCAAAACAGGTTCTGGTTATGGTTCCGAAATTCGATTCTCAAGACAGGTTCCGGTTCCGGTTCTGACTATTTTGGAACCGGAACCGGACCGGTTACAACCGGTTCCGATTTTAAACCCAAAAAATCGGTCCAGTTCCAACCGGCTCCGGATAGAACCAGAACCGGTGCTCAGCTAAGAAAAATGATGAAGATGGTGTAACATCCGATGACCCCGGCGACTTGCACACTATTAGAACTTGACAACCATTACAGTACGGCGGCATAACACTTGATATGAATTATGTTCGAGCAAGAACGTGCTCATAAAATGACATTTGGGACATTCGGTAAATCCCTTGAAATTTGGACTCGGACTTAGCTTACGCCTCGTTCTAACAGTCTTTAGTATCGACCCTAAATTTTTCATACGATCTCTGATTTTTATGAATTTTATCGTCGGAAAGATTATACCGAGAGCCACTTTTCACGTTGAATATTTTTCCAAATACGAAATCGAAGCAGGTAAAATATCGTGATTTCCGCAACTACTATAGTAATTTCGAGAAGAGACTAGAAATGAGACTTGTGGCAAAATCTCAACCACTCATTTTATCAAAAAATTAGCCATCTTGCCTATAAATAAGGCATTACTCATGCATCCCTTAGGAGTAAAAACGTGAGCTTGAATTGGAGAGGGAAAATCCTCAAATTGTTTTGCTTCATTTCCATGAAAATGATGAAGGTTGATGATGAGCTTTCAAGTCTGATTGGTCAAGTAAGTTTCCATTCCCTTCCTATCTTCCCAAATTCTTTTCAATTTCGATATAGAGTATAAAGCCCCATTTTCGTACCTTACTAATCTTATAATTTGGAATTGTAAATTGGCTTTAAGTGGATTGTTAGCTTGTGTTTGGAAAGTAACATTATGGTATTATTATGATTGAAGTTTGGGTTTTGTAATGTTTTGGAGGGGAAGTTAAATGTGCTTGCTTATTTTCTTGATATATTAATATATAAATTGGGGTTGAAAATGCATCTTGAGTATACGAAGGTTAAGTGGTGTTTATACGAAGGTTTTAGTGCGAGAAGTCTGGTGTAGCAAGTTAAGCTTAAAAGATTGATATTTGGCCCTGAATCTGGCCTCGTGTCGCAACGCCAAGCACCGTGCGTCGTGATGCATTCTGGACAACAAAACCCAGACTCAGTTCTGTCTTGCGCGCGTCGCGATCCGCTTGGATTTGCATCGTGACACGAACCAAAACTCAGCTTTCTGTTTTGGTCCTCTCCAGGGCCGCGTCGCGACGCGCGTGTCTTGACGTCGCGACACACAGCCATTTTCCAGGACATAGTTTTTTTTTTCATCAATTCAGTTTTGATTAGGAATATTAGAGGCCACCCAAAAGACTTCTTAACATCATTTTTAGACGCATAAATTACCCTGAACTAGTTGAAAATCCTCATAGCAATAACAGTTTCGAAATGAATTCTACGACATGTGTTCTAACTAAGTTTCCCAATAAAAGTAATCCCAAGAACCACAAATCCTTTCGGCGCAGTGACGTTATGTCAGCCAAATTCCAAACCACTGAGTGGACACTTTTTTTAAGCTGACTTTCTTATTGATTTATTTACTTATTCTCGATGAATTGAGACTTACTTTTTCGCTTTTAGGGCGTTAGCCAATTTCTTTATCAGTTACAGTTTGTTCAGCATGTTTAAGAAATGATTTAGGAAAGAAATATTTTTAAACATGAGTTTTTATGTTTTCGTGGCATGAGGGGAAAAACCTAACTCAGTATGTAACCTGTACAGAGGTGGAATTGACGGACAACACATGTTCACATGTAGAGGACTGGGGGATGGCGATACGTAACGCCCCAGATCCTAGTTCAGGACTAAGGATGACAGATGCCCCTAGATCCTAGCTTCAGAGCTTGGAGAGTAGTATAGATCTACACCCCCAGTTCTAGTCCAGTGGCTTGGGGAACGGCGATACGTAACACCGCAAGACCCCTAGTTTCAAGGAAATGAGTGACATGTTTTGGGGGACGGCGATACGTAACGCCTCAATGTCATGGGTTTGCACTCCTGACCCTAGTCAGATGTATAGGGGAGGGCGATACGTAACGCCCTCATGCGTCAAGTTTTTTTTGCAGATATACAGAGCTTAGTTTTCAGAAACAATTTCAGATTCAGTTTACAGAAATAGTTTTCAGAGGAAAGTTTTCTAAAAAGTAAAGATTTCAATAACATTAGTTTTATAAGAAACTATCAGCAAAGATTTTTTTAAAGGTTTTCCAGAGAGAGATATGTTTTGAGACAAAGTAAAGTTTTCAGAAAAGTTCCGATTTAATGCCCAAAAATGAGATTTCATAATGTATTTCAGTTTTCACTTTAAAGACCGTCCACTCACTTAGATCGTACAAATGGTCTAATCCCATACACTCAGTTTCTTATTTTGCAGGTATTCTCGGAGGATGAGATCGAGAGGACGGGTACTGATGGCAGTCACTAGAGGGTCTGAGTCCACCAGTCAAAGAATGAGTAAGTCGAGTTAAATAAAGTCCAGTCCATACAGTCATATATCAAAGATGTGTATAAGTATTCATGTGTAGAATCTTTGAGATAGTTGATATTTGTACGATTAATCATATGTAAACTATTTTGTTCTTTGTCGTAGTTTTGGGCACTAGTCCCGTATGAGAGATTGCATTTGAAAAGATTATTAGTATTGTTCACAGTCAAAAGTTAGAGGCTTAGAGGGATAGTATGGCCTATTCCCTGCCGGTAACATCTCACAAATTAGGGATGTTACAAAATGGTATCAGAGCATGGTTTATGGAATCAGTGACTGCAGTGGGCAGAGTGCTGGGGTAATGTATACATAGTATGTCTGGGATACTTTTATGCGGGGCACTACCTCTCCAGTATCCGATCCTTGAGTACGTCCTCAAAGTTCTATAAACATGTTAGTAAGAATTCCTAGACTAGTCGAATATCATACCTTATAAAGCAACAACATTCTTTGTAAGATCTTTTCGAAATTATCCTGAATTATTAGCAAAAGATCAAGTTCAGTTATGAAACTAGAAAGTATAAGTACTAAGAAAAGTTACCCAATGGAGTGGGAAAGGAAAACTATAAGAAAGCAAGGAAAGATGCATAGTTGTGTAAGCAGCCAGAGATAAAGAAAAGTGAAGAGACAGAATAAGGCAATGAAGTTCTAATGATACATACTCAGGACAATAGAGAGAGAATAGAAAAAGCCCGATCAAGTATTAGAGTGCCTAGCAATTGTTAGATTCCTTCCCTCCTTAGAAAATTCCTTTAAGCCGATCTAATAGCCTACAGGTACCTCGTATGGATAATTAGTTCCCCGAGATATAAGGAAAGCCATAAAGATAAATAAGCAAGGACTCAAGATTAGACTCAAGAGTTCCTATAGACTAAGATGTCAAAAAGAACGTAGCAAACTCCAGATCCCTGAACCCAGACTCAGGTCCTAACATGCAAATAAAAGTCATAAACAGAGACGATTAGTTACCTTATCCCAACAATTCGATGGAGACAAGATCCTAAGCTATCTAGTTTTGGACCGCTCAATCATATTAGTTAAGGAAGATGTCCTGATAGAGTCTATCTCATACCTACCTTACATGAGAAATAAACTTTACCAGGGCACAAAGTACCAGAAAAGGATACTGAAACCTATCGAGACATAAGAAGTTTGCCCTAGTCCCTACCAGCATAGATATAAGCGACCGTAAGAAGCACGACAAGAGTCCATCTTAAGATGTGGAAGACCTTGGGAGGTAGATCATTCAAAGAAATATTAAGAAAGTTTTCAAGGATATAAAGAAGAGATCACAGTATAGCCAAAGATTAAGGCAAGTCCGCGCGAGGCTTGCAAGACTAGTAGGAGTCCACAGATAGACCAAATGTAGTAGAACCCACAGATCAGCCCAAGTTAGAAGAAATTCGTGAAAGTGTACAAGAATAGACCATAGAGGGTAGAGACACTTAAGAGTGACATGAGTACTAGTATGGACAGTACAATAGAGTGCGAAAGTAGAGACTTAAAGCAAGAACAGAGAGCGAAGATCTAGTAAGTAGTTAGGAAAACAAACCACCGCAAGCCTCAGTAGCAAGGCGTGGAGTAAAGAAATATGATATGTGAATAGTAAGAGGGATGCGAGAAGTAATGAGGAAATTCGTGGGACCCCAAGATATGGAATAGTCGATCCAGTTCCTACAGAACGAATGACGACCCTTTGTTCTAGAAACCTCGATCCTAGTAAGCATATAGATACCTAACCAGATTAGCAATGAGCTTAAGTATAAAATAGAATGCGTATCCACAGATCTTTATGGAATGCATATTCTCATCCCTCAACTTAGAGCCCAATATGAAGAAGAACCAGTAGAGAAGAGCAATTGATAGATTAGACGAATAATGAAATGGTTAGACAACCAAATTTATGAGTCCAATGAAACATTGAAAAGAAGCATGAGATAGAATAGTGCGAAGCCACAATAAGTTGAATTAACTCTAGAAGCCATCGTTAAATTAAGGAATCCTTAATGAAGTAAAGACTTAGAAGTACGAAAGAACCAGAGAGAGCGACTCTCAAAAGTATAGTATATGACTCATAAGAGTCTCTTTATTTTGAAAAGGAAGAACTAGATAAGAGTGACACCTAAACCAAGAGATTCAATAGAACATGTCTTAAGTAATCAAAGTTGATAAATTTTTCAGGAGACTAAAGATGTAATGAGTTTAAGGAACTAAGATGAGAAAGTAACCTATGCAGAAGAGTAAACTTATTTAGGAGG
Source organism: Zanthoxylum bungeanum (assembly GCA_019454045.1). NCBI lineage: Eukaryota > Viridiplantae > Streptophyta > Magnoliopsida > Sapindales > Rutaceae > Zanthoxylum > Zanthoxylum bungeanum. Next base: position 5,883 of record SKCR01052718.1, read on the forward strand.
AATAATAAAGAGAGTATAGCGGCTCTCAGAGAGAGAAAGTAACGACTTTAGGAGGTTTAATAGCAGAGACTAAATGGGAAGGAGTGCTGAGACAACACGAGAAAGTTTTTAGAGAAAATGACTCCAGAGGTATTTCGCAGAAAATAATAGTGTGTTCGATAGTTGAAAATGATTAAAAGTAAAGTTGGAGGAGGCAAACCGGACATGTATATACAAAAATCCTAAGCTTATAAATAAGCAGTATGTACAACTAGACCAACATAACCAGAAAGGCCTCAAGACAAGTTCCCACCGTCCCAACCATCGTTAGACAACAGTAGCAGAGATGGACCTTGAAGGTTACCTCTGGATACTCCCAGAAATAAGTGAAAGTATAGTAAAAGAAGACCGAAATAGAAAACCTTCAGACGTAGTTTAAAAACAGAATAAAAGTGAATGTCAGCTCTGAGTAAAAGAGTTAGGAAAGAAGTTGTTCAGATGGAGCGGTACAAAGATAAAGTGGTAGTCAAGTAATGCATGAGATACAAATGAACTAGTGTTACATGTAATAATGGTTATGTAAAGGAAGAAGATATCCCTCAGACAAGAAAACAGAGACATAGACCAAGGAATTTTTCGGTATAGAATATGATAAAGCAAAAGGCGAAAAGAATACTAAGGGAGAGGTTTGGAACTGTAGCCGTCAAGGTGCAACGAAGATAGGAGAGAATTAAAAAAAAAAACAAAGACATAATTGTGTAACAACAAGGTTTCTCAGTAACAGAATGAAACCAAAGATCACTTATAGCTCACGCAAATCATATAAAGTACCCAGTCCTAGTTTAAGTTAACCAAACCACCACGCGTTTGGGACGGCCTTAGCCACATGTATGGGTGTTTTGGCAGAAGTGTAATGCACTGTTCAATGCGTATCCCCAGAAAAAAAATTGGTAGCTCAGTGCTACTCATCATTGATCTTACCATGTCGAACAAAGTTCGATTTCTCCGTTCGGGAGACACCGTTAAATTGAGGTGTTCCAGGAGGAGTCCACTGTGAAAGAATACCATATTCTTTCAAGTAATCGAGAAACTCATTGCTTAAGTATTCTCCACCATAGTTTTTGACCGCAGTGTTTTAATACTTTTACCGGTCTGTTTTTCTACTTCGTGTCGAAACTCTTTTTTCTCAAAACTTTCTGACTTGTGTCTCATAAGATACACATAACCATAACGCGATACATCATCCGTGAATGTTACGAAGTATTCATATCCACCTCTAGCCTGGCTAGACATGGGCCTACATACGTCACTATGAATGAGGGCTAACAGTTCGGTGGCACGTACACATTTACCGCTAAAAGGTGTTTTAGACATTTTTGCCTAATAAATAAGATTCACAAACGTCATATGAATTAGGATCAAATCCGTCCAAGTATCCACTCTTCGAAAATGTGGATATACGAGTCTTATTAATGTGTCCCAGAAGACAATGCCACAGATAAGTTTCATATGTGTTTACTCAATTTGAGCATTTTGTTTGTCATATTATATATTTGATATTCATTTATATTCAAAATATAAAGACAATTATTAACATCAGCTGTACATATCTCAAAATCATCTTTATAAACAAAACACCCAGTGTTCCGAAATACAAAGGTATACCGGCATCGGGTTAAACAAGATATAGAGATAATATTTCTAGTCAAACTAGGTACATAATAACAGTCACCTAGTGTAAGTACATACCCGGAGGGTAGTTTCCAAACATAGGTCCCTACAGCCAAAACAGCGACTCTCGTCCCATTTCCGACTCGCAGGTCGATCTCTCCTGAAGCCAGTCTCTTACTAATCTGCAGATCTTGCACATCAGTACATATGTGAGTACCACATCTTGAATCAAAAATCCAATTTTTAAAAACTAGAAGTAGACATGTTTATTTCAATAACAAACATACCTGAAGCCAGAGCCTTGCTCGCCCTCACTTCCTTCATGTGCGCCTTGTACTCACGGCAGTCACGCTTCCAGTGACCCCGTTTGCCACACTATAGGCAGACATCTTGGGATTTGTCCTTAGTCTTCCCAGAATACTGTGATGATTTGGCCTTGCCTTTTCTTTTTTTCTTCTTCACACCTCCAGAACCATTCGGCCAAGCCTTGGCCTTCTGAGATGTTGAAGTAAGATGCGCCTCGCACTTCTTGCCTTGCCCTTCAGAAGCTCTGGCTCTGCCTCTTTCAGCATTGCCATCAACTCTCCAATAGTCTTTTCTTGGTTCATCATATTATAGTTCATGATGAATCCGCCCCAGCTATCAGACAGAGACTGTGAGATCAAATCTATGGAAGTCTCAGCCTCAAAGATAATGCCCAGCTGACTGACCGGCGTAAACACACACGTATAACGCAAGCGCACGTATAGTTCAAGTAGTATAAAAATATCGATCCCACGAGGACTTAATAACTAATCTATTAATTTTATGAGGTCAAATGATTACTAGTATCTAACAGGTTGTTTGATTGATTTGAAATGGTGACGATTCTAAATTTAAAAAACAAGTAAATAACATTGTTCGAAAGTAGATTTTAAGAAAATTTAATATTAAAAACTATCTAGGGTTGTGATTTCTTCCAATATCATTTTAAAGATGAAGTGGTTATCTTAAAGTTGGGTAATATATTGATTTATTAACCTGGAACACTAAATTATGTGTAAGCCTCTGTCGGTGGTCAAACACAAATACCCAGTTTAACCCAATTGAATCATATGTCTATGTCAACCAAATTATCTGGATTCATTAAGTTTAAGTTCCAATTATGGCTACCCCCGCCCGACAGGTATATTCCTATCCTGTAAGGAAATCTATTAAAGGGTTATCTATCCTCAAGGAAGATCGTGGACTATTGAGTCTAAGGCTGAAACCTAAAATCCCTATGTCTAGTTCATTTTAGATTTACTAGATCAATTTTATTAATGGCCAATTAATGAAAAAGCATTAAGTTTAAGACTCAATAAATAAATCTTTATATTACCCAAGCTATAATCTAACCCTTATAAAACGGTGATATTAGATTTCATCACAACCCTAGATAAATAATTTAGTTACAACACATAACTAGGGCTAGTAAAAACTTGAAAATAAAAGACATAAAGTAAAAATGCGGTTAAGTAAATACTGAAAAGTAAATTACAATAAAATAAAATGCTAAGGTAAAAGGAATTACTTTTACTACTAGTAATTTAGATATCTCCCATAATATAATATATAAACTTGTGATAACATTACAACCAGCCATATAGGCGGTAACCTGATTAAGTCAATTAAGTCCAACCGGCCATTAAGGCGGTAAAAAGATTTGTCCATGAACCTGCCATATAGGCGTAAGAAAGTTTAATTACCAACCGACCAATCTGGCGGTATCCTTGATTAGTCAGGTTAAAACCAGATTAAAATGAATTACCAACCGACCAATATAGCGGTATCCTTTTTAAGTCAATATTTTAAATAGTGAATATATTATATTTAAGGGAGATTAATCTAAATAGCAATAGTAAAAGAATTACCTTTCACCCTAGCTGGGGAAGTTACCTCCTCATTACTGAAAAGTAAAAACTGAAAAATTAAAGAAAGAAAAGTACTGTGCGTAAAAGTAAATTGCGGAAAGTAAAAACTGAAAAGTAAAGAAAAGAAAGTGCGAAACTGAAAATTAATTACTGAAAACTAAATAAAACAAACTAGATACAATCTTCTTATTTATTCATTAAGAATTTCAAAGAAGAAAGTATCAATTTTACAAATGAAATGGCTTGGTATTTATAGGCAAAATTTTGCCACCATCAAATCATCTATCAAATTCTCCACCAAATCCATTATTAATTCTCCACTAATTACTCCACCAAATCCATAATTGCTCCACTAATTGCTTATCTTGTTTGGTGTTGATTTGATAATTTTTATTATTATTAATTAATTAATATTTTGCTTTGAAAATGATTGATAATGACTTTTAATAATTACACTCCACACACTTCTGGATGGTTCATCAATTTCGGTCATGAAATCATCAGAATTCGAAAATAGTTTCTCTTTCAAAGTTGTAGAACTTTGAGTCTCCTTTAATCTGGCACTTGAATCGGCTCAATCCGATATTTGAGTGAAAAGTTATGCCCAAAATACGACAGATGCGCAAAACTGGAATTTCCAAAACTGCACTTCGTCAAAAAACGCCCTTTCAAGTTTCCAATCTCCAAATTAAAATATCAAGTCCAATAATTGCCTTTATTTGACCCATATTTCATCCTAAATGATTTCATTAAGACCCGATATTATTTAATCTGCAAAATAAACTAAAATATATCAAAACGTTCATCAAACCCGAGAAACTAAACAAAATATTAAGTAAAAGGGGCGGTAAATATTGATATATTTTCCACTCATCACACCCCCAAACCTAACATTTTGCTAGTCCTCGAGCAAAACAACAAAATAAAATACAAGAAACAATTAAAATTAAACTAAGCCACTTTCGTAGGGATCACGGTTGCATTTAGCGTATGCAACAAGCCTTTAAACCCCTAGGTGTCCCTAGTGGACGAGTTGTAGTCTCGTGAGGGTTTTACAGCAATGATACCCACAAACATTTTACAAAAGTAAAAAGGTAGTAAAACTAATGCACACAAAAAGTAAAAAGACAAGCGAAAAGAGAATAAAGATGTTAGTGACTAATCAGGTGAAATTCTACTCCAAGTTACTAGTTGTTTTGTTTTATTCTAAATTACCGAATAGGTAAATTCTCCGATTATTTTTACCATTCTCCATATACACAGCCAACAAAATAAAATCAACTCATTTTTGCCCACAACAGTCATAAGTGCAGTTGATAGAGAGAGTAATATTTTTGTCCTAAAGTTCTATCAGATTTCACACCTTTTTGCAGCAATGGAATAATTTTTCTCATTTTTCTGATTTTTTTCTTTGATTTTTCTCTATTTTTATTTATATACAATATCTTCCATCTATGTAACGAGCTTTGGGCCAGTGACTCCCAAACCAGTTGGCTTTGGGCACCAGGTGTTAAGACACCCCTACAGACTTAAATAACTCGGATCTCAGAAGTTTTTTTTTTTTTTTTTTACTCCACTGCTTTTTGAGATGTTTCCTCCAATTAAACTAGAGCACTGAATATTACAAACTTTTCAATTTTAGCTATGTCTGTATGTTACTATATATTTGATAATATCTATCAATTGAGCATATGAAGATTCCTTTAGTCAATTTATGGAGAATTTACAAATTAAATAATTCAAAAGGAAATAAACAAAATTAACTTGTTTCGAAAAGGGTTTGAGATACGTCTCAGGAGTGGAAACTCCTTACTCAGCTATCTCTTACCGATTTCACCTTTTTTTAGTCAAATTAAAAATACAAAAACTCAAAATATTTTTGTAATTTTTTTGAAAATTTTTCAATTTTTTTTTTGTATTTTTCGAAAAAATTTAGGACTAAAAATAAAAACAACATACAAACTAAAAAAACAAGGTACTAATCAACTAATTTCCTCCCCCAAACCTAAATGAGACATTGTCCCCAATGTCTTAAACAGTAGAAGAAGAGTTAAGAAGGTTGTACCTGGTTAGCTGAAAATCTACAGGAAATTTAAAGGTTAAGATCCAGATTAACCCGACGCCTTTTACCACGATTGTCCTCGGACCAATTTATCTTTGAAAGGATAGGGTCAACTTGTGGTTCATAGGCTATGAGTTGGTCTATTAGATCTGGTGCAGTTCTGGCAGTGAAGAGGAGTTCTTTCATAGGTTTTGACACGAACCCATTTCTTCGAGCATCATCAAGAAACACACAAAGAAAATCATAAAATCCATCAACATTTAAACAGTCCAAGTGGTTTCTGGTGTATGTGTCAGGTTCGCCCAAGATAGTACTATAAAAAATTTCCTCCAATGTACCCAAACCACCTGGCAAGCGATAAAAGCATCAGCACGGTTAATCATTTCTACCAGTCGTTCAGACATACCTGACACGATCAGTTCCTCTCCATTTGATGATCCAATAAGATTTGCCTCTGCCAAGGGTTTTGGGATGATTCCCAAAACGTTACTGCCTCCATCCTGTACAGCCTTTGAAACGATCCCCATTAATCCAAGATTGCCTCCGCCATATATTAAGTGCATATTTCTTGCAGCTAAGACTCGACCCAATTCATGTGCTGCTTTTATGTATTGTGGCTTAGTACCAATACTACTGCCGCAAAACACACATATGTTCTCAACTCGTCTTCTTGAAGTAGCTTCCATTTTTTTTATGTGTTTCTTTCTCAAATCTGGATGCCTTCAAAAGTGCAATGATGGGCTGAATTTATAGTACCTGAAAAGGGTGAGTAAAAATAGCACAAGTATCTTCCAGAGGACGATTAGTAGCGAAATATTATCGTGATAGTCAAAAAGGTCTGGATCCTGTTGGAGAAAATTAAAAGAAAACAACAAAACAAATCACAATTATTAGGAAAAGACAAAGAGATATAATATATACAGGAATTTACAGCTTGATTAACGTCTATGCGTCAAGGACAAGCTTCCCATCCAATTTTCTTATAAATTGGCAAACAGGGTATTTTTGAGTCAGATTCCCAAGACTTAACTGTTGTCTTTCTTTTTGAAATTGTGTATGCAATTTGCGAATGGCTATATGAACATATCCACTGGGATGCGTCTCAAGAGTTAAAGATATTCATCTAAAGACTCCTTACTCAAGCCATCCCTAATGAAGTTAATTTTGTCTTCGCGATTATCAGACACCATTCCTAAAGAACGACAACGAGTGTTGCAATTAAATCGTGCACATTTGAAACAAACACCCATTTGCTTAGCTCTACGTTTCTTTGCATATGTGCTTCTTCCTAAACCAGGCAGATGTGAAATAAAAGAGTCAGAAGACTCACCTGGCAATCGGACTCGTGCTTCAATTACCCAACGAATATCATTAGGAATACCATGGATCGTCAGTAGTCTCATTCGTTCCAAGCGAGCTTTGTAAACTTTCATGAGAGATTTTTGAGGGAGAGAAGGAAATTGCTTGCGAAGATTTGCGAGAGCTTCTTCCATCTTGAAATGACTAAACCTCTGCAAAAATTAAACACACAAAATAAAAACACACCAAATCACAATATATACACAAATTGCCATGGGTTACCTCCATGTTAGCGCTAAGTTTAAATCGTCAGCCAGACTTGCTTCTCGAACGTTAAGCTGGATCTGAAAGTGTAACACTTTCTTTTTGTCGCTCAAATGATTCTCCCCAGTAGTGCTTGACACGCTTGTTTTAACCTTGAAAGTTTTGTTAGCGTCAGGATCATGTATCTCAACGGCTCTATTTGGTAAAACTTTGGTGATCACAAATGGACCTGACCACCGTGATTTTGGCTTCCATGGGAAGAATTTCACCCTTGATTTGTTTAACAGTACCTTCTGCCCTGGTTCCAGTTGTATGCGCACTAACTTCTCATCATGTCTTTTCTTGCCCTTTTCTTTGTACAATTTGGCATCTTCAAAAGGGCTGATTGTGAATTCCTCCAATTCATTGAGCCGGGGGGAACTTTTTTCTCTTCTGTTGCTTGTAGTGCAAGAATTGGCTCTTTCAGTGCAAAAGACGCTTTATCTTAGACTCTACAGGAAATGACATGTTTTAAGTTTATCAGGTAGAACTTTGTCTTTTATCAGAGTTCTGAATGGTACTGTGTATCACATCAAGTCTGAAACATTCCTCCTTCTTTCATCATCTGGGAAATTCATGGCTTTGAAAACATTGAATGTTACTTCTTGGTCCTGTACCCTCATGGTTAGTTCTCCTTTTTGTACATCAATAATGGTTCGACCTGTAGCCAAGAATGGTCTCCCAAGGATGATTGGCACGTCTGCGTCTTCCTCCATATCAAGGACAATAAAATCTGCTGGGAAAATGAATTTATCACCTTGACCAGCACATCCTCAACTACGCCTCTTGAAATACGAGCGTTCTATCAGCAAGTTGCAGTAAAGACTGATGTTGGCTTGTTTCTCCCAATCTGCAGTTTCCTGAAAATAAAAAAGACATCAAGTTAACACTCGCACCTAAATCAAACAAAGCCTTACCAAAGTTATGTTCTCCTATGACCAAGGAACAGTGAAACTGCCAGGATCTTTCAACTTTGGGGGAAGTTTCCTCTGAATGATGGCACTGCATTCTTCTGATAATGCTACTGTCTCGTATCTCCCATCTCCGCTTTCGTGAAAGAATATCTTTCATGAATTTGGCATAGGTGGGCATTTGTTCCAACACTTCTGGCAAATGAATGTTGATATGCAGCTTTTTAAAGATCTCAGGAACCGAGAAAACGGCTTGTCCAATTTTTTCTTCTGAAGACGTTGAGGAAAAGGTGGAGGTGGAGTGATCTGTTCTTTTTCCTTTGCTTTTTTTTCCTCCATCTGTTGCTTTGTTTCTTTTGGACTTCCTCAGCAGTTGTTTTGGCTCCAACATCTTTGTTGATTTCAGTACCGCTTTTAACATGATGGCATGACATTGCTCCTTCCCCATGTTCCTTGGATTTGGCTCTGTGTTGCTAGGAAGGTACCTGGCGGTCTGTAAACTCTGAGCATTGGCTAGTTGTCCGATTTGATTCTCTAGTGCTTTGATAGAGGCTGAATGGCTTTTGAAATATAGTGTCACTATCTTGCCTGCTTGAGAGTCGTGTTTTGCTTCCATCTTTTTCAAGTAGGTCAACACTTCTGTTATTCCTGATTCATTTGCCTGCTCCTGCCTTTGTTCTGTTGCTGGAATTCAGGTGGATAGTTCTGCTGTTGGCCTGAATTGTTGCTCCATGATAAATTAGGATGATTCCTCCACCCTGGGTTGTAGGTGTTGGAATATGAATTGTTTCCCTTGTCTGTTGAAATTGTTGACATAATTTCACCGTCTCTTCATGTTGGTTTGGTTCTGGTGCTCCTCCATATGTGAACTTGTGGATCCAGTGATGTTCACAACTTGCGTGCTAAGTGGTTTCCAGACATTTGCATATCTGATCCAGCCTGGTATTCACTGCTGTGTTTGCTCCAACTTAAATTCCTGCAATTCTTTGGATCATGCTCCTTTCTGTTGGCCACAAGGAATTGTTGTTGGCCATTTCTTCGATTAGGTCCCAGGCTTGATCTTCTCCTTTTGCCATTAGTGCTCCTCCAGCAGCAGCATCAATTGTGGTTCTCATTATTCCAGAAAGTCCATTATAGAATGTTTGGACTTGAAGCCATTTTGGAATCTCATGGTGAGGACATTTCGGATCAAATCTTTGTACCTTCCCAAGCTTCGCAGAGGGATTCTGAATCTTGTTGTACAAAGGATGTGATGTCATTCCTCAACTTTGCAGTTCTGGCCGTTGGAAAATATTTTGCAAGGAATTTGGTGGCTAGAGTGTTCCAAGTTGTGATGGAACCTGCTGGTAGTGAATGTAGCCAAGCTTTAGCTCTGTCCTTCAAGGAGTATGGGAAAACTCGCAGTCTCATTGCTTCTTCTGATGCTCTGTTGTAGTTAAAAGTGCCGCAAACTTCCAGGAAGTTGCTGATGTGGGCATTAGGATCTTCAGTTGCATTCCCCCCGAACTGAATTGACTGCTGAATCATCTGAATGCATGTTTTGATGTCACACGCATTTGCTGGTAAGGGAGGAAGTACAATACAGGAAATGAGTCTGTCAACCACCGGAATGGTTCTGTCTCGAATGGGAATTGGTGGTGCAACCTCCAACGGTTCAGGTCCATGTTGACTAAAGCTTCTTCTGGCCTCTCTCGCCTTTCCCTTCTCAACTGTCTGATGGTTCTTTCAATTTCTGGGTCAAGCGATCAGAGTTCAAAGCTTCTGGTTCGTCTCATGTAGTTTTGGAGAACCTGAAACACAAGAAAACAAAAACAATAAGTAAACAGAAATTAGATACAAGTAACGTATCTAACCCCTAAATTATAGTGAAAGATAAATAAGTCACCGGCACACGGCGCCAAAAACTTGACCGGCATAAACACACACGTATAACGCAAGCGCACGTATCGTTCAAGTAGTATAAAATATCGATCCCACGGGACTTAATATCTAATCTATTAATTTTATGAGGTCAAATGATTACTAATATCTAACAGGTTGTTTGATTGATTTGAAATGGTGACGATTCTAAATTTAAAAACAAGTAAATAACATTGTTCGAAAGTAGATTTTAAGAAAATTTAATATTAAAAACTATCTAGGGTTGTGATTTCTTCCAATATCATTTTAAAGCGCTGAAGTGGTTATCTTAAAGTTGGGTATATATTGATTTATTAACCTGGAACACTAAATTATGTGTAAGCCTCTGTCGGTGGTCAAACACAAATACCCGTTTAACCCAATTGAATCATATGTCTATGTCAACCAAATTATCTGGATTCATTAAGTTTAAGTTCCAATTATGGCTCCCCCCGCCCGACAGGTATATTCCTATCCTGTAAGGAAATCTATTAAAGGGTTATCTATCCTCAAGGAAGATCGTGGGCTATTGAGTCTAAGGCTGAAACCTAAAATCCCTATGTCTAGTTCATTTTAGATTTACCAGATCAATTTTATTAATGGCCAATTAATGAAAAACATTAAGTTTAAGACTCAATAAATAAATCTTTATATTACCCAAGCTATAATCTAACCCTTATAAAACGGTGATATTAGATTTCACACAACCCTAGATAAATAATTAGTTACAACACATAACTAGGGCTAGTAAAAACTTGAAAATAAAAGACATAAAGTAAAATGCGGTTAAGTAAATACTGAAAAGTAAATTACAATAAAATAAAATGCTAAGGTAAAAGGAATACTTTTACTACTAGTAATTTAGATATCTCCCATAATATAATATATAAACTGTGATAACATTACCAACCAGCCATATAGGCGGTAACCTGATTAAGTCAAATTAAGTCCAACCGGCCATTAAGGCGGTAAAAAGATTTGTCCATGAACCTGCCATATAGGCGGTAAGAAAGTTTAATTACCAACCGACCAATCTGGCGGTATCCTTGATTAGTCAGGTTAAAACCAGATTAAAATGAATTACCAACCGACCAATATAGCGGTATCCTTTTTAAGTCAATATTTTAAATAGTGAATATATTATATTTAAGGGAGATTAATCTAAATAGCAATAGTAAAAGAATTACCTTTCACCCTAGCTGGGGAAGTTACCTCCTCATTACTGAAAAGTAAAAACTGAAAAATTAAAGAAAGAAAAGTACTGTGCGTAAAAGTAAATTGCGGAAAGTAAAAACTATAAATATATAATGAGAAAAAATAAAGCACGCATTTAGCAAGTATTAAACGAAATTGCAAATTTAATACTAGCCTCCCACTATTTTTCGGCGAGACACTAACCCTCTGTTGAGTACTCGGGAAACCCAGTTTCCTAGTGGGCTAGGTGTTGGAATTTCTAGAGGCCCAAGATCAAAACTCAAGCATGAAACACAAGTGAATACAACGACGAAGTTGCGGAATACTTACAATCGAGCGGTTGAGAGACGATTTGACAACAAAACGAACTCACTGCCCTTCATGAACTGCTCACGCAGTAGCACAGCAAACACAGCCACTGGTTCGGTTTTGGTCACCAAAATCAAGCTCCAAGCTTTCCGAATGGTTCCCAACTCATGGGTGGACTTCCCTATCACCTTCGCATTGATCCCGGAGTGTGCTAGCACTCTTGTTTTGCCACAAAACCACACTTTGCTTCCCCATTTTCCCTTGTGTTTTCACGGCAGTGGACTGCCTCAAGAACAAGAAGAAAATGCGTGAGGATGAGAGGAAGAAATGTTGCTTCCAACGTGAGAGAGAGAGAGTTGTTGAAAAGTAAAAAGTATTAGGTTTTTTAATTTCCAAAATCATAAAACCATATACCACTTTTTCATTTGGAAAAAGTGAAGCACTTAATGCTTCAACAACTTCCATCCATCATCACCATCAATCACATCAATCAATCATTCTTGTCAAGTCACATCACTCAAGTGACAAGTGATTTGACGCTTGATGCGACTAGCGATTTGACGCTTGATTTGACGAGCCCGCGCTCGAATTCGAAATGCGAATGCGCTCGCAAATAATCTCGGCCTCGGATTCGCTAATTCTAAATTAACGAATTTTCCGTCGCGTCGTAATTAAATGATTATGTCTAGCGAAATCACTATTCACGTCGCTAACGAATTAATTCTAAATTAATTCGCTCGCCCGAATTAAAATCTAATTTTAATTCCGCGTCGAAATCCAATTTCGTTTAATATATCAAATATATTAATTCCTCGATTAATTCCAAATTAATCATTCTCTCTCTTTAAATTGATATTTTATCCCAGATAAAATATCTCTGTAATTAATCCCAGATTAATTTTCTCTCTGATGAGCGGAAAATATATCAATATTTACCGCCCCTTTTACTTAATATTTTGTTTAGTTTCTCGGTTTTGATGAACGTTTTGATGTGTTTTAGTTTATTTTGCAGATAAAATAATATTGGGACTTAATGAAATCATTTAGGACGAAATGTGGATCAAATTAGGGCAATTATGGACTTGATATATTAATTTGGGAGATTGGAAATTTGAAAGGGCGTTTTTGACGAAGTGCAGTTTTGGAAATTCCAGTTTTGCGCATCTGTCGTATTTTAGGCATACTTTTTTACTCAGAATCGGATTGAGCTGATTAAAGTTCCAGATTAAAGAAGACTCAAAGATCTACAACTGTGAAAGAGAAATTATTTCGAATTCTGATGATTTCATGACCGAAATTGATGAACCATCCAGAAGTGTGTGGAGTGTAATTATTAAAAGTCATTATCAATCATTTTCAAAGCAAAATATTAATTAATTAATAATTAATAAAAATTATCAAATCAACACCAAACAAGATAAGGCAATTAGTGGAGCAATTATGGATTTGGTGGAGTAATTAGTGGAGAAATTAATAATGGATTTGGTGGAGAATTTGATGGATGATTTGATGGTGGCAAAATTTTGCCTATAAATACCAAGCCATTTCATTTGTAAAATTCATACTTTCTTCTTTGAAATTCTTAATGAATAAATAAGAAGATTATCTAGTTTGTTTATTTTTAGTTTTCAGTAATTAATTTTCAGTTTCGCACTTTCTTTTCTTTACTTTTCAGTTTTTACTTTCCGCAATTTACTTTTACGCACAACATTTTCTTTCTTTACTTTTGCAGTTTTTATTTTTCAAGCAATGAGGAGGTAATTCCTCCTTTGCCCGGGTGAAAGGTAAGCTTTTATTATTACTATTTAGATTAATCTCCCTTAATTATAATATAAAAACTATTTAAAACCTGACTTAATGAGGATACCGCTATATTGGCCGGTTGGTAATTAATTATAAATTGGTTTTAACCTGACTTAATATGGATACCGCCTGGTTGGTCGGTTGGTAATTAATTATTAATTTGACTTAATCAGGATACCGCCTATATGGCTGGTTGGTAATTATCACGCAAAGTTAATATATTATATTAAGGGAGATATCTAAAATAGTAGTAATAAAAGTTGATCCTCTAACCCCAGCATTTTCTTTTATTGTACTTTTACTTTATTTAATTTCAGCAATTTATTTTTTCACAATTTACTCTTCAGTATTTACTTTTTTTTTTTTTTTTTACTTTTTACTTTTTACTTTTTACTTTTACTTTTTACTTTTTTACTTTCCCAGCAATTTACTTAATGTCTTTTATTTTATTTAAGTTTTTACCACCTGTAAATATGTGTCGTAACTAAGCCAGTTATCTGTGGGGTTGTGATGAAATCCAATATCACCACCGGTTTATAAGTGGTTAAATTATAGTTTGGGTAATATAAAGGTTTATTTATTGCATCTTAATCTTATATTTTTTTATTAACTGGCCATTAATAAAATTGATTAGGTAAACTTAAAATGAACTAGACATAGGGATTTTAAGTTTAAGCCTTAGACTCAATAGCCCACGATCTTCCTTGAGGATAGATAACCCTTTAATAGATTTCCTTACAGGATAGGAATATACCTGTCGGGCGAGGGTAGCCATAATTGGAACTCAAACTTAATGAATCTAGGTAATTTGGTTGACATAGACATATGGTTCAATTGGAGTTATACTAGGTATTTGTAATTGACCATCGGAAGAGGCTTTTACATAATTTAGTGTTTCCTGGTTAATAAATCAATATATTACCCAACTATAAGATAACCATTTCATCTTTAAAATGATATTGGAGAAATCACAACCCTAGATAGTTTTTAATATTGAATTTTCTTAAAACCTACTTTCGAACCATTTTATTTACTTGTTTTTAAATTTAGAATCGTCACCATTTCAAATCAATCAATCAACTTGTTAGATATTAGTAATCATTTGACCTCATAAAATTAATAGTTTAGATATTAAGTCCTCCGTGGGATCGATATTTTTATACTACTTGAACGATACGTGCGCTTGCGTTATACGTGTGTGTTACGCCGGTCAAGTTTTTTGGCACCGTTGCCGGGGGACTTATTTATCTTTACTATTAGTTTAGGGGGTAGAGATACGTTCTTTATCTAATTTCTTTTTTTTTACTTATTGTTTTTGTTTTCTTGTGTTTCAGGTTCTCAGAAACTAATGAGACGAACCAGAAGCTTTGAACTCCGACCCCGACCTGGCCCAGAAATTGAAAGAACCATCAGACAGTTGAGAAGGGAAAGGCGAGAAGGCCAAGAAGCTTTTAGTCAACATGGAACCTGAACCTTTTAACGTTGCACCACAATTCCCATTCGAGACAGAACCATTCCGGTGGTTCAGACTCATTTCCTGTATTGTACTTCCTCCCTTACCAGCAAATGCGTGTGACATCAAAACATGCATTCAGATGATTCAGCAGTCAGTTAGTTCGGGGGGAATGCAACTGAAGATCCTAATTCCCACATCAGCAACTTCCTGGAAGTTGCGCAGGCACTTTTAACTACAACAGAGCATCAGAAGAAGCAATGAGACTGCGAGTTTTTCCATACTCCTTGAAGGACAGAGCTAAAGCTTGGCTACATTCACTACCAGCAGGTTCCATCACAACATGGAACACTTTAGCCACCAAATTTCTTGCAAAGTACTTCCACCAGCCAGAACCGGAAAATTGAGGAATGACATCACATCTTTTGTACAACAAGATTCAGAATCCCTCTGCGAAGCTTGGGAAAGGTACAAAGATTTGATCCGGAAATGTCCTCACCATGAGATTCCAAAGTGGCTACAAGTTCAAACATTCTATAATGGACTTTCTGGAATAATGAGAACCACAATCGATGCTGCTGCTGGAGGAGCACTAATGGCAAAAGGAAAGATCAAGCCTGGGACCTAATCGAAGAAATGGCCAACAACATTCCTGTGGCCAACAGAAAGGAGCATGATCCAAAGAATTGCAGGAATTTATGAAGTTGGAGCAAACACAGCAGTGAATACCAGGCTGGATCAGATATGCAAATGTCTAGAAACACTTAGCACGCAAGTTGTGAACATCACTGGATCCACAAGTTCACCATATGGAGGAGCACCAGAACCAAACCAACATGAAGAGACGGTGAATTATGTCAACAATTTCAACAGACAAGGAACAATTCATATTCCAACACCTACAACCCAGGGTGGAGGAATCATCCTAATTTATCATGGAGCAACAATTCAGGCCAACATCAGAAACTATCCACCTGAATTCCAGCAACAGAACAAAGGCCAGGAGCAGGCAAATGAATCAGGAATAACAGAAGTGTTGACCTACTTGAAAAAGATGGAAGCAAAACACGACTCTCAAGCAGCAAGATATGACACTATATTTCAAAGCCATCAGCTTCTATTAAAATACTGGAGAATCAAATGGGACAACTGGCCAATGCTCAGAGTTACAGACCGCCAGGTACAATTCCTAGCAACACAGAGCCAAATCCAAGAAACATGGGGAAGGAGCAATGTCATGCCATCATGTTAAAAAGCGGTACTGAAATCAACAAAGATGTTGGAGTCAAAACAGAATGCTGAGGAAGTTCCAAAAGAAACAAAGCAACAGATGGAGGAAAAAGAAGCAAAGGAAAAAGAACAGATCACTCCACCTCCACCTTTTCCTCAACGTCTTCAGAAGAACAAATTGGACAAGCAGTTTTCTCGGTTCCTGGAAATCTTCAAAAAGCTGCATATCAACATTCCATTTGCAGAAGCGTTGGAACAAAATGCCCACCTATGCCAAATTCATGAAAGATATTCTTTCACGAAAACGGAGATTGGGAGATTACGAGACAGTAGCATTAACAGAAGAATGCAGTGCCATCATTCAGAGGAAACTTCCCCCAAAGTTGAAAGATCCTGGCAGTTTCACTGTTCCTTGCGTCATAGGAGAACAATCTTGGTAAGGCTTTGTGTGATTTAGGTGCGAGTGTTAACTTGATGCCTTTTTCTATTTTCAGGAAATTACAGATTGGAGAAACAATGCCAACATCAGTCTCACTGCAACTTGCTGATAGAACGCTCGTATTCCGAGAGGCGTAGTTGAGGATGTGCTAGTCAAGGTTGAAAAATTCATTTTTCCCAGCAGATTTTATTGTCCTTGATATGGAGGAAGACGCAGACGTGCCAATCATCCTTGGGAGACCATTCTTGGCTACAGGTCGAACCATTATTGATGTACAAAAAGGAGAACTAACCATGAGGGTACAGGACCAAGAAGTAACATTCAATGTTTTCAAGGCCATGAATTTCCCAGATGATGAAAAAAAGGAGGAATGTTTCAAACTCGATGTGATACACAATACCATTCAGAACTCTGATGAAAGACAAAGTTCTACTGACAAACTTAAAACATGTCAATTGTCTATGGAGCCCTAAGATAAAGCATCTTTTGCACTGAAAGAGCCAATTACTTGCTCTACAAGCAACATAAGAGAAAAAGTTCCACCAGCTCAACGAATTGGAGGAATTTCACAATCACCTTTTTGAGGATGCCAACTGTACAAAGAAAAAGGCAAGAAAAGACATTATGAGAAGTTAGTGCTACAGCTAGAACCAGGGCAGAAGGTACTGTTAAACAAATCAAGGGTGAAATTCTTCCCATGGAAGCCAAAATCACGGTGGTCAGGTCCATTTGTGATCACCAAAGTTTTTACCAAATAGAGCCGTTGAGATACATGATCCTGACGCTAACAAAACTTTCAAGGTTAAAAAACAAGCGTGTCAAGCACTACTGGGGAGAATCATTTGAGCGACAAAAAGAAAGTGTTACACTTTCAGATCCAGCTTAACGTTCGAGAAGCCAAGTCTGGCTGACGACTTTAAACTTAGCGCTAGCAGGGAGGCAACCCATGCAATTTGTGTATATATTGTGATTTGGTGTGATTTAATTTTGTGGTGTTTAATTTTTGCAGGTTTAGTCATTTCAAGATGGAAGAAGCTCTCGCAATCTTCACAAGCAATTTCCTTCTCTCCCTCCAAAATCTCTGATGAAAGTTTACAAAGCTCGCTTGGAACGGATGAGGTTATTGACAATCCATGGTATTTCTAATGATATTCGTTGGGTAATTGAAGCACGAGTCCGATTGGCAGGTGAGTCTTCTGACTCTTTTATTTCACATCTGCCTGGATTTGGAAGAAGCACCTATTCAAAGAAACGTAGAGCTAAGCAAATGGGTGTTTGTTACAAATGTGCACGATTTAATTGCAACACTCGTTGTCGTTCTTTAGGAATGGTGTCTGATAATCGTGAAGACAAAATTAAATTCATTAGGGATGGCTTGAGTAAGGAGTCTTTAGATGATCTATCTTCGACTCATGAGACGCATCCCAGTGGATATGTTAATATAGCCATTCACAATTACATACACATTCCAAAAGGAAAGACAACTGTTAAGTCTCGGAATCTGACTCAAAAAGACCCTGTTTGCCAATTTATAAGAAAATTGGATGGGAAGCTTGTCCCTGACGCATAGAAGTCAATCAAACCGTTACTTTTCTTGTAAATATTATATCTCTTTGTCTTTTCTTGATAATTGTGATTTGTTTTGATGTTTTCTTTTATTTTTCTCCGACAGGATCCATACCTTTTTTGACTATCACGATATTAATTCGTTACTAATCGTCCTCTGGAAGATACTTGTGCTGTTATTACTCACCCTTTTTCAGGTACTATAAATTCAGCCCGTCATTGCACTTTTGAAGGCATCCGGAGTTGAAAAAAGAAATACATAAAAAATGGAAGCCACTTCAAGAAGACGAGTTGAAAACATCTGTGTGTTTTGCGGTAGTAGTGTTGGTACTAAACCACAATACGTAGAAGCAGCACAGGAATTGGGTAGAGTCTTAGCTGCAAGGAAAATGCATTTAATATATGGCGGAGGAAATCTCGGACTTATGGGGATCGTTTCAAGGCTGTACAAGAAGGAGGCAGTAATGTTTTGGGAATCATTCCAAAACCCTTGGCAGAGGCAAATCTTATTGGATCATCAAACGGAGAGGAACTAATCGTGCCAGGTATGTCTGAACGACTGGTAGAAATGATTAACCGTGCTGATGCTTTTATCGCTTTGCCAGGTGGTTTGGGTACATTGGAGGAAATTTTTATAGTTCTATCTTGGGCGAACCTGAACATACACCAGAAACCGCTTGGATTGCTCAATGTTGATGGATTTTATGATTTTCTTTGTGTGTTTCTTGATGATGCCCGGAGAAACGGGTTCGTGTCAAAACCTATGAAAGAACTCCTCTTCACTGCCAGAACTGCTCCGGATCTAATAGACCAACTCATAGCCTATGAACCACAAGTTGACCCTATCCTTTCAAAGATAAATTGGTCCGAGGACGATCGTGGTAAGAGGCGTCGAATTAATCTGGATCTTAACCTTTAATTTCCGGTAGATTTCAGCTAACCAGGTACGACCTTCTTAACTCTCATTCTACTGTTTAAGACATTGGGGACAATGTCTCATTTAGGTTTGGGGGAGGGAATTAGTTGATTAGTACCTTGTTTTTAGTTTGTGTGTTGTTTTTATTTTTAATCCAAAATATTTCGAAAAATACAAAAAAATTGAAAAATTTTCAAAAATTACAAAAATATTTTGCATTTTTGTGTTTTTATTTTGACTAAAAAGGTGGAATTGGTAAGAGGTAGCCGAGTAAGGAATTTCCACTCCTGAGACGTATCTCAACCCTATTTCGAAACAAGTTAATTTTTGTTTATTTCCTTTTGAATTATTTAATTTGTGAATTCTCCATAAATCTGACTAAAATGGATCTTCATATGCTCCGTTGGCAGGTATTATCAACATACATGGTAACACACGGTCATGAGCTAAAATTGAAAATTTTGTAATATTCAGTGCTATAGTTTAATTGGAGGAAGCATCTCAAAAAAGTGATGGAGTAAAAAAAGAAAAAAAAAAAAATTTACTCCATTACTATAAAAAGGTGTGAAATCTAATAGAACCGTAGGACACAAAATATTATTCTCTTATCAATTGCACTTGTGACTGTTGTGGAAAAAAATGAGTTGATTAATATTTTGCTGGCTGTGTATATGGAGAATGGTAAATATAATCGGAGAATTTACTTATTCGGTAGTTTAGAAAGAAACAAAACAACTAGTAACTTGGAGTAGAAGTTTCACTTGATTAGTCATTAACTTCTTTATTCTCTTTTCTCTTGTCTTTTTGCTTTTGTGTGCATTAGTTTTAACTAACTTTTTACTTTTGTAAAACGTTGTGGGTATCGTTGCTGTAAACCCTGACGAGACTACAACTCGTCCACTAGGGACACCTAGGGGTTTAAAGGCTTGTTGCATATGCTAAATGCAACCGTGATCCCTACGAAAGTGGCTTAGTTTAATTTTAATTTATTTTGTTGTTTTGCTCGAGGACTAGCAAAATGTTAGGTTTGGGGGTGTGATGAGCGGAAAATATATCAATATTTACCGCCCCTTTTACTTAATATTTTGTTTAGTTTCTCGGGTTTGATGAACGTTTTGATGTGTTTTAGTTTATTTTGCAGATAAAATAATATTGGGACTCAATGAAATCATTTAGGACGAAATGTGGATCAAATAAGGGCAATTATTGGACTTGATATATTAATTTTGGAGATTGGAAATTTGAAAGGGCGTTTTTGACGAAGTGCAGTTTTGGAAATTCCAGTTTTGCGCATCTGTCGTATTTTAGGCATAATTGTTTACTCAGATATCGGATTGAGCTGATTCAAGTTCCAGATTAAAGAAGACTCAAAGATCTACAACTGTGAAAGAGAAATTATTTTCGAATTCTGATGATTTCATGACCGAAATTGATGAACCATCCAGAAGTGTGTGGAGTGTAATTATTAAAAGTCATTATCAATCATTTTCAAAGCAAAATATTAATTAATTAATAATTAATAAAAATTATCAAATCAACACCAAACAAGATAAGCAATTAGTGGAGCAATTATGGATTTGGTGGAGTAATTAGTGGAGAAATTAATAATGGATTTGGTGGAGAATTTGATAGATGATTTGATGGTGGCAAAATTTTGCCTATAAATACCAAGCCATTTCATTTGTAAAATTCATACTTTCTTCTTTGAAATTCTTAATGAATAAATAAGAAGATTGTATCTAGTTTGTTTATTTTTAGTTTTCAGTAATTAATTTTCAGTTTCGCACTTTCTTTTCTTTACTTTTCAGTTTTTACTTTCCGCAATTTACTTTTACGCACAACATTTTCTTTCTTTACTTTTGCAGTTTTTATTTTTCAAGCAATGAGGAGGTAATTCTCCTTTGCCGGGGTGAAAGGTAAAGCTTTTATTATTACTATTTAGATTAATCTCCCTAATTATAATATAAAAACTATTTAAAAACCTGACTTAATGAGGATACCGCTATATTGGCCGGTTGGTAATTAATTATAATGGTTTTAACCTGACTTAATATGGATAAGCCTGGTTGGTCGGTTGGTAATTAATTATTAATTTGACTTAATCAGGATACTGCCTATATGGCTGGTTGGTAATTATCACGCAAAGTTAATATATTATATTAAGGGAGATATCTAAAATAGTAGTAATAAAAGTTGATCCTCTAACCCCCAGCATTTTCTTTTATTGTACTTTTACTTTATTTAATTTCAGCAATTTATTTTTAGCAATTTACTTTTCAGTTAATTACTTTTTTTTTTTTTACTTTTTACTTTTTACTTTTTACTTTTTACTTTTTACTTTATTTACTTTCCAGCAATTTACTTAATGTCTTTTATTTTATTTAAGTTTTTACCACCTGTAAATATGTGTCGTAACTAAGCCAGTTATCTGGGGTTGTGATGAAATCCAATATCACCGGTTTATAAGTGGTTAAATTATAGTTTGGGTAATATAAAGGTTTATTTATTGCATCTTAATCTTAATTCTTTTTATTAACTGGCCATTAATAAAATTGATTAGGTAAACTTAAAATGAACTAGACATAGGGATTTTAAGTTTAAGACCTTAGACTCAATAGCCCACGATCTTCCTTGAGGATAGATAACCCTTTAATAGATTTCCTTACAGGATAGGAATATACCTGTCGGGCGAGGGGGTAGCCATAATTGGAACTCAAACTTAATGAATCTAGGTAATTTGGTTGACATAGACATATGGTTCAATTGGATTATACTAGGTATTTGTAATTGACCATCGGAAGAGGCTTTTACATAATTTAGTGTGTTCCAGGTTAATAAATCAATATATTACCCAACTAAAGATAACCATTTCATCTTTAAAATGATATTGGAAGAAATCACAACCCTAGATAGTTTTTAATATTGAATTTTCTTAAAACCTACTTTCGAACCATTTTATTTACTTGTTTTTAAATTTAGAATCGTCACCATTTCAAATCAATCATCAACTTGTTAGATATTAGTAATCATTTGACCTCATAAAATTAATAGTTTAGATATTAAGTCATCATGGGATCGATATTTTTATACTACTTGAACGATACGTGCGCTTGCGTTATACGTGTGTGTTTACGCCGGTCACTCTCTCATCATATTAATCCCAGATTAATAAAAGTGCGAGTCATACGTCATCGGTGAATCTTTGGGAAGCGACCCATGAGATCCCCGGATAATTCGGCAGTAAATACGGTCGTCGGAGTATCTGAATCACGTACGTACCAAGTACTACGTTCTACCGATTTACGAGACACGATCGGCTTCTAGCAAAGCACGAAGTCTACCCAATTCTCCGGTCATATTCATCTAAGAATATTTAAGATCTGTATCAAGCGTATTATACCAAGTATTGTGTATATCGGCCCAATATCAGATAGTCACGTGCTAGGGCTGGGGCTGGATAAGTGTCTGCCCCGTCCGAAGCACATGTCGGATGTCTGGTAACTAGTCTCTATAATCGGATATGCATGACCTAGTCATAATATCCCGATGGTTGCGCAACACTTAAGAGCACTAATACCGTATCCTGCGTGACATCATCTCCACTATGACTGAAGTGATACTTCCGTCTTGACATCACACCCAATACTCTACGATTCTCAATATACCCAGCAGTTGGCGTACATAGAACCGGTTAGAGTCCTAGACGACCTCAACTAAAGTATATTGATTGTCGTAAGCATTAGCGGTGCAAGTCTCAGGTTAAGACCAAATACACCTACCCTGATGTCGGACTCCCATAGACACATAGTCATAATACCAATGGGATTCCGAGGGGTCTATCCAGAGCGAAGCTGTTTCCCGTACCATCGGTGAAACACAACCTCCTATCGTACTTGCATAAGTATCCAATACTTAAATATATGAGAACTATGCCGTTGTGCCCTCACAACGCGCACAAGTGCAATACTAGCCTATTCCGCATTATCGATGTCCTGTCTCGATAATACTCCGGCTAGGGATATTTAATGATTAATCCTTCGTGGACTGATACTGTCTCATATCATTCTCAATCCAGGAACTAATCATATGGACCTCTAATCATTTATACATCTAAGGTGATCTAATCACAAATGATAAGAGTGCAATCTCCTTTGTCACATAGTTAATTTGTACAACAACACCATGATATGTACAAATAATGATATGTATAAATAGTGACGCTATGGGTCATATTATCCAACAATCTCCCACTTGGAACATAGCCAGTCACTCGACTGTCTAACACCTGAACTATGTACGGTTTGCTCAAATTGCTGAGAAAAGATTTTCGTCAGCGAATTTCCATGATTATCGTCTGACGCGATTTATACGATCACCACATCGCCTCGATGTATGATCCGAACGAATCAGATGAATATAGAAGTATATATCTGGATCGTCGATGAGACCTTTAATTCCTTAGCCTGTGCTGACGCCTAGCTCAGCCGCTAACAGAACTATATCTAATCTAATTAGATTTATTATCGATCCAAATGGCTTCTATTGCTGCCTCAGCTGCAGCAATAATCCGCATTTGTTGTTTATTCGGCAACAGTTATCTTGCTCGGAATATTTCCAGCTTACTGTCCCGTTATTCAAACTTTATAGTACCACAGTATTTACCGGTTTGGAAACTTGCAGCAGTGATCCTAGTCACTTCAAGTTCTCCTACTCCATAATTTAAGACAGCATCTTTAGTTCTCTAAGATACTAACAGATGTTCTTAACTTCAATCCAGTGACTATCACTCGGATTGTCCTAATTGTGACTCCATATGCTCAAAGCGTATGAGACACCAGGTTACGTACATTATTCAATGTACAATTTCTCAGAGAGTGTTAACAACTCCAAATCTAGCCCAGTAGATCTTTATTCCTTGAATAAAGGTTGTTACTCCCAAGAATTCTACGGAGAATTTCTATGAAAGAATATCTATGAAAGCCAAGCTTTCACCAATTGCTTTATTGGGAATTTCACTGTCAGTGCGCTCCCACTAACCTCCTTATATACACAAGAATCATTTCGTTTTGAATTAAATCATAAACCATTATGATTACATCAAAACGACAGTTCCTAGAACCAATGCTTGCTTCAATCCAAACATGGATCGAATAACCTGCAAACCTTGTTTGCTTGTTATGGTACGACATAACCGATAGGATGTTATAAATATCCTCCGAAAGGTTTCCTTTTCAGGAAAGCGATTTTCCGTTAAGCTGTCATATTTCATAAATGAAATACACAGCTTTAGCAAGCATCATCCAAATGGATTTACAATGGCAACAGGTAAAAGGTTTCGTCGTAATCAACACAATGTTGATAACTCTACCTTTTCTTTACAAGCCTAGCTTAGTACGTTGGTATGTTGCCTTCCATGTATGTCTTCCTTGAAGACTTATAAAGTACCAATAGGCACAATGTCTTATGGTACATCAACTAGTATCCAAACTTGTTGATATACATGGAATCCATTTCAGACTTATGACTCTTTGTCATAATAGGGAGTCGATACCTTGTATCACTACCTCATACGTAATCAGTTGGTATACCTTAAAAGATTAACATCTTTATGAGGTGAGATCAGAAACCCATACCCTAGGTTGTTTTCTGACTCTCTCCGATCTACGCGGTTCTTGTGTATTCGAAGATTAATGGTATAAATTCATCATTGATGAACTATATGTGTTCCATTAAGGATTTCGTGCCTCGAACAGTATTACTCCAATTTTCATCGAGTATCACCATCCTCCCACTTACCACTGCATGTGTGTATTCCTCTCAGGAAAACTGCATGGTGAGCAACAATCTAATTGTTCTCATGTGAGATTTATAAGTACTATACTTATGGTTTCCTTTAGGATAACCAATTTGGCACTTATCCAATTTAGGTTTTAGTTTGGTATTATCCAAACATATGCCTAGCATCCCAAATGGTCAGGAATGAGAAACCCGGTTTCTTTCCCGTTCATATCTAATATGTAATCTGTCAAACAGATTATTATGGAACCTTATTCTAAATAAGTTATTGCACTGTTAAAACTTATCCGTTGAAGGAAATGGTAGCTCAGAGCGACTCATGATTAGCCTTGTCATATATAACATGATTCGGTTAATCCTTTCGGACACACCGTCACTTTGACGTGTTCCGGGAGGAGTCCTCATTTGAAAGAATACTATACTCTTTCAAGTATATAAGAAACTTATTGCTTAAGTATTTTCCATTACGGTCTTACCGTGACGGTATAATACTATAAGTCGATCTATTTGTCTATTTCGTGTCGAAACTCTAAAAGTTTCCGATTTGTGTTCTTCAAAAGAAACACACAACCATTACGCGATGCCACATCTGTATAGGTCACGAAATATTCATATCCATATCTAGCCTAGCTAGACATGAGCCCACTTGCTTCACTATGAACAAGGGTTAATAGATCGATGGCATTTTACACTTTTACCATGTAAATAGTGTTTTAGGCACATTGCCCAATAAACTAGATTCGTAGACTTTATTTGATTGGAATCAAAACAGTCCGAGTACCCACTCTTCGAAAGTGTAGATATACGAGTCTTGTTCGATTGTGTGCCAGACAACAATGCCATAATTAGTTTCTTCTGATCAAATCACTTTGAGCTATTTGTTTGTCATTATATATATTTGAGATTTATTTATATTCAAAATATAAATTCTGTTATTCACATCTAATGTGTTTATCTCAATATCATCCTTATATAATAAAACACTTTAGTGTTCTAAAATATAAGGTTCACCCGCAGTGGGTTAAACACTGATAAAGAGATAATGTATCTAGTCAAACTAGTTACATTATAACAGTTCTCTAATCCTGCTCATAGCAGATTCTGAACATCAATACATATATTTTATGTACCATACCAAGTATTTAAAATCTAATTTCAATACTAGTTTTGTGAACATAACTTTGACAAACATTTTTAAAGTCAGAGCCTTGCCCTTTTTTTAATTCCTTCGTGTCTGCCATATCCAAATGGTAGTCACTTTGGGATATGTCAATTATCCTTTTCAATATTTCAGAAACCTTAGGCCAAGCCTTGGGTTTTTAGAATATCGAAACGATGTGCACCTCGTGCTACATGCCCAATTGCAAACTTTGACTTTATCTCCTTGAGATTAGTCATTTAATTCTCCAAGAATTATAAATTGCAATTTTAATACTTCTTAAATCTAAAATTAGATTTATGACAAGTATGTTAAATTAAGCACTAAAGTCATCATCACATAAATCTTCCAAAGATTTTATGCTCTACTTATTTTGCTTAATTTTGGGCTTAAGGTATAATAAGTTATTTTATCAAATAAAGTAACCTATTATTTATTCCCAATTTGAAAATTAAAATATTTAAAATATTTTAATCCCAGATTATATTTTAAATATCCAACTTTTCAATCTTATCTTGATTACAATAGTCCAACTATTTAATCAACGATTAATGGTACTAATATATTATAATGTTATAATAGTCCAACTATATAATCAAATATAATCTAAATTAATTAACCTTAATTACATTGATTACTATAATCCAATTATAAAATCAACTGTAAACTGAAATTAATTAATTCAAATATATTGATTAATAATAATCCAATTATATATATCAAATCAGTATAATACAGTCCAACTGTTTATTAAAACAACAATTTAAATATTAGTCCAACTAACATTTAATATTACGACGAAATAATTTGAATGAGCGCGTATGGCGAGTAATTGAACGAGTATTGCAAATTCAATTCTTGCCTCCCACTATTTTTCGTCGAGCCTCTAACCCTCTGTCGAGTACTCGGGAAACCGTGTTTCCTAGTGGGCTAGGATCCCGTTAAATATCACACAATCTTGACTTTGGCCAACAAATTGTATGATAATTAACTAGGTAGATCTCTAAGATCAATTGGATCCAATCCAATTCCTAGATCCAGCAGGTGGACATCCAAGTCCTAAACATATATCATATATATGCCTATATATCCAATATACCCTAACCTATTTCCTCTGAATCAACTAGGCCTTGGCTTTGGCACAACAAACCTAATGATCCCAGTCAAGCGCGGACCCATTGACCATGGAAGCTTCGTAATCAATGTCGATGGACAAGAAGTGGTCTTGACTTTGGCCAACAAACCACAACTTGGACAAGACACCAATATGGAACAAAGCTTCGTGATTCAAACACATCTTCGACGGACAAGGGCTTGACTTTGGCCAACAACCCATGCCAATCTAGGATCTTGAGCAAGAATCACTCAATGGAAGGAAAAACGCATGATATTTGATGAGGGTTTTTCGTGTGCAAATTGGCAACCAATTTATTATCTTTGTTAAGGTCTCATCATCATACACCCTTAAACATGCATTCTAAACACATAATAAAGCGCATATGATAAAATAATAATGATATGCGGATGAATATTTTACACATTGATCCTAGATCAAATCTCTCACTTTCTCTCTCCCGCTAGCACAAATATTTCTTCTACCCGTTACACTACACTTCTAAAGAAACCTCATTTACATTGAGGGGAATAGGTGAGAAGAGAATACAAAGAATAAGAGGTGATAAGGCTGGACACGCAGGTCCAATTAATAAATCAAATTTATTACAACAATTTCTAAAATTGCCCCACCCATCTAATATCCATCCGATATACATTATTCATGCATCACAACCATGTATTCACTCACATAAGCATGCTATCAATCAATCTAATCCAATTAATTAATCTTGATAATTAATGATCATCCAATGTTCAAACAACGATTTGATTTTGTTCGAGTCAAACTCGTTTTTGCGAATAAGTACTTAAAGTACAAATTCTAGAATTAAATTAAACTACATAATTAAATCCAATTTAATATGTATTTAATTCTAATTCACTATTTAATTCCAAATTAAATATCACACTTTATTAATAAACCTTTTTCGAATTAATTCCAAATTTAATTGTTACGGGTCTCAAAGCCCGATTAACGTCCAACGTCAACTTAATTAAAGTCCAATGGGCTTTTAATTAATTTCTTAAGGCGTGGACTTTTGGTCAACTCGGGTCAAACCCGCAACCAAAGTCCAATCCGGGATTTACCCCATAAGCCTTTAAATTAATTTTGGCCCATTAGGCCCAATTAAATTACAAAGGTCCATTATGTCGCATTTGGGCTTTATGGAAGTGGTTTTGGGCCCAATTGGATCCAATCCAATTTGCCTTAACACAACTTTGTACAACAAAGCCCAATAAGCCCAATAACAACAATTCAAGCTCAATTTCCAAAATTAGCCCAATTAATTAAATTACACAAATCCAATTTCGCAATTTAATTACCTAAAGTGTATATCATGATTAATCACCCAAATTAACATTTCTAAAACATCAATTCATACAATTAATCATGCTCATTATCATCATCATATGTCCAACACATTTTGATTAAAATCAAACCATTACATGCTCTTTAAGTCTCGGCCAAGGAGAGGATTTTATATCCGATTTGGTTTCAATCCAATTAATCCCCCAATCGACATTAAATCAACATCCTAATTGATTCTAACTCATCCAATGAATTAAAATCAAAATTAACAAGACTTTAGGGCTAAGTTACTATTCGGCCAACACATCAAAATTGGGGAAATTTGTTCCAAACAATGTTTAATCAAATTGATCCAACCAATCATCAATTAAACATGTATTAAGCATACTTAATCATCCAATTTCATAATTGCATGCTCAAATCAATTTTACCCAATTTCAAGTTTCATGACATACTTGGCAATTTGGGGATTTTACGTCCGAATCGAATTCAATCCAATTGATTCCGCAATCGACATCAAATCATATTCCCGAATGATTTCCAACACATCCAATTGTCAAAATTCAAAAATCCCAAGACATTAAATCATGCATAACTTTCGGCCAAGATAGAAATTTGGGGGAAAAATGATCCAATCAAATTTCTTTTGAAATTGACTCAATCAATCTTCAATTCAAACACATTAAGCATACAAATCCATCCAATTTAATTTATCATGCTAAAAATCAAGTTTGCCCAAATTTTAGCCCTAACTTTTTCATGCTTTTAACCTAAGCTCTTGATGCCATTGTTGGAGTTTTTAAAGGTCCCAAGATCAAAACTCAAGCATGAAACACAAGTGAATACAACGACGAAGTTGCGGAATACTTACATCGAGCGGTTGAGAGACGATTTGACAACAAAACGAACTCACTGCCCTTCATGAACTGCTCACGCAGTAGCAGCAAAACACAGCCACTGGTTCGGTTTTGGTCACCAAAATCAAGCTCCAAGCTTTCCGAAATGGTTCCCAACTCATGGGTGGACTTCCCTATCACCTTCGCATTGATCCCGGAGTGTGCTAGCACTCTTGTTTTGCCACAAAACCACACTTTGCTTCCCCATTTTCCCTTGTGTTTCACGGCAGTGGACTGCCTCAAGAACAAGAAGAAAATGCGTGAGCATGAGAGGAAGAAATGTTGCTTCCAACGTGAGAGAGAGAGAGTTGTTGAAAAGTAAAAAGTATTAGGTGTTTTTAATTTCCAAAATCATAAAACCATATACCACTTTTTCATTTGGAAAAAGTGAAGCACTTAATGCTCCAACAACTTCCATCAATCACCATCAATCACATCAATCAATCATTCTTGTCAAGTCACATCACTCAAAGTGACAAGTGATTTGACGCTTGATGCGACTAGCGATTTGACGCTTGATTTGACGAGCCGCGCTCGAATTCGAAATGCGAATGCGCTCGCAAATAATCTCGGGCTCGGATTCGCTAATTCTAAATTAACGAATTTTCCGTCGCGTCGTAATTAAATGATTACGCCTAGCGAAATCACTATTCACGTCGCTAACGAATTAATTCTAAATTAATTCGCTCGCCCGAATTAAAATCTAGCGAATAAAATCTAATTTTAATTCCGCGTTGAAATCCAATTTCGTTTAATATATCAAATATATTAATTCCTCGATTAATTCCAAATTAATCATTCTCTCTCTTTAAATTGATATTTTATCCCAGATAAAATATCTCTGTAATTAATCCCAGATTAATTTTCTCTCTCATCATATTAATCCCAGATTAATAAAAGTGCGAGTCATACGTCATCGGTGAATCTTTGGGAAGCGACCCATGAGATCCCCGGATAATTCGGTAGTAAATACGGTCGTCAGAGTATCCGAATCACGTACGTACCAAGTACTACGTTCTACCGATTTACGAGACACGATCGGCTTCTAGCAAAGCACGAAGTCTACCCAATTCTCCGGTCATATTCATCTAAGAATATTTAAGATCTGTATCAAGCGTAGTATACCAAGTATTGTGTATATCGGCCCAGTATCGGATAGTCACGTGCTAGGGCTGGGGCTGGATAAGTGTCTGCCCCGTCCGAAGCACATGTCGGATGTCTGGTAACTAGTCTCTATAATCGGATATGCATGACCTAGTCATAATATCCCGATGGTTGCGCAACACTTAAGAGCACTAATACCGTATCATGCGTGACATCATCTCCACTATGACTGAAGTGATACTTCCGTCTTGACATCACACCCAATACTCTACGATTCTCAATATACCCAGCAGTTGGCGTACATAGAACCGGTTAGAGTCCTAGACGACCTCAACTAAAGTATATTGATTGTCGTAAGCATTAGCGGTGCAAGTCTCAGGTTAAGACCAAATACACCTACCCTGATGTCGGACTCCCATAGACACATAGTCATAATACCAATGGGATTCCGAGGGGTCTATCCAGAGCGAAGCTGTTTCCCGTACCATCGGTGAAACACAACCTCCTATCGCACTTGCATAAGTATCCAATACTTAAATATATGAGAACTATGCCTTGTGCCCTCACAACGCGCACAAGTGCAATACTAGCCTATTCCGCATTATCGATGTCCTGTCTCGATAATACTCCGGCTAGGGATATTTAATGATTAATCCTTCGTGGACTGATACTGTCTCATATCATTCTCAATCCAGGAACTAATCATATGGACCTCTAATCATTTATACATCTAAGGTGATCTAATCACAAATGATAAGAGTGCAATCTCCTTTGTCACATAGTTAATTTGTACAACAACACCATGATATGTACAAATAGTGACGCTATGGGTCATATTATCCAACACTAGGATCCCATTAAATAACACACAACCTTGACTTTGGACAACAAGCTGTATGAATCTTAACTAGGTAGATCTCTAAGATCAATTGGATTTCATCCAATTTCTAGATCCGGTAGGTGGACCTCCAAGTCCAATATATATATCCAATTTATATTTCCTAACATTTTTCCTGTGAATCAACTAAGCATTGGTTTTGGCTTAACAAGCTTAATGATTCCAGATAAGCACGACCCATTGACAGTGGGAAAACGTCATAATCCACTTCAATGAACAAGAAGTGACCTTGACTTTAACCAACAAGTCACAACTGCATAAGACATGTGATATATAACAAAGCCTTTGTGGTTCAAACAAATCCGCGATGGACAATGATCTTGACTTTGGCCAACAAATCAAAGCCAATCTTGCATCTTGAGAAAGAACCACTCAATGGAAGGAAAACGCTTAATATTAAAGTGAGGGTTTTTCGCGTAAATTGGCATCCAATTTATTATCTTTGATTAGGTCTCATCATACACCCTTAAACATGCATTCTAAAGTATAATAAGGCGCAAATAAATTAATAATGATAAACAGATGGATATATACAAAATTTATTCCTAGAACAAATCTCTCAATTTTCCTCTCTCCCGCAAGCACTTTACATACTTCTACCCAATTACATAATACATTAAAGAACCTCATTTACATTGAGAGGAATTGGTGAGAAGAGAAATACAAAGAGGAGGTGAAAGGCTGGACACGCAGGTCCAATTTAATAGGCATGGGCACTGTCGGATTCGGATCGGATCGGACCGAATCCGAATCCGATTCGATTCGATTGACGCGAATAAATTAAATCCGATAAGGTTCGAAATGGTTATCAAACTCGAACTGATCCGATCCGATAACTATCGGATCAGATCGGATTTGTTCGAACCGATTCGATTAGTTATCGGATCGGAAAAATTTGATTTGATAAGGGATCTGAATTTGATAAGAGATCCGAATAGGGATCCGAATTCGATAAGATATCCAAATTTGATAATGGATCCGAATTTGATTAGGGATCCGAATTTGATAAGGAATCCGATTTTAAAATATCAGAATCAAATATACTCTCCGAATTTGAAATATCAGAATCAACAATCAACACAAATCAAAACTAAAGCATATCTAAACTTGGAAATTTATAAATCTCGTCTTTGTACCAAGGCTACCATAGTACAAAACTCATTACAATAATGAAATTAAATCGATCTCATTGTAGGTCATCAAAATAAACCAAAGAAAAGCTTTTCCGGATAGAGCACAATGGCAAAAAACTGCTCCACGGTTTCATTATTGTACATCAGATGGCAACTTTCTTGACCAAACCTAAATGCATTTGCAACAAAAAATAAACCACTTTCATCAATCAAATTATCCACCGCTTGGATTTGGATTTCCTTCTCATCTCTGACTAATCATCATTTTGAAGGCCATAGAAGATATAAAAAGAATTACATAGCTTAAGTTTACACAAAAAATTAAATCAATGTCAACCCATAAATTTTCAGGGCAGCTGATAAGCTCTAACCCTCAAGTTTTTCACAATGACAACTCCAAAGTTATTCAAAATTCTGATATTGCATGTCAAATGACTATTTGATGAACTCTCGGCTTTTAAAGAAGTTGAGCAAAGGCTCTCAGATGAATCAAAACCCACACAAAAGCAATAAGTCGAATGCAGGCTTAACCAACAAAAGCATGGAATTATCACGTCACATAAATCAAAGAACAACTAGAACACCAAACAGAATCTTCCGACACTAGAGAAAGAGAAGTGGAAATAGAAGATGCAAAGTAAAACAATTACAAGATTTTTACCTTGTCCAACATGAAAGTCTCTTCCTCATTAACATCTACTTCAAGATCATAGCAAACCGCCAAGACTCATCCAAATAAACAAACAAGATACACGCATACGCAACAAGACACAGGCAAAAAAATGGCAGCTTCAAAACCTGCTTTTGGGTTCTGCAAAATGCAAATAAGTTCACAATTAGGCATTAGCAATCAACTTTAGTTACAGAAGCGATGTGGTGGGTTCTCAACTAAGGTACATTAACAATACAAAGACAAGACTCAGATAGACTAAAATATACTATATGTATATGAAGAAACTAAAATATACCTATCATCAAAGTTCACAATTCACAATACAATCATGGGTTAATAACAAAAATCAATTACCACTTTCCAAAAAATGAATGAATATATAAATAAATAGCAAAAGACTACTAAAATTATCATGAATAGTTGAAACTTGAGAGAGAGACTTACAAAATCTGACTCAAACTCCACTACCAGCAACATGACCCAGTGATTGTGATTCAGATTTTAATTTAAGATATTCTTCAAAGGAAAAAAAAAACTTATTATAAGTTTGCATTTTATGGTATTCACAATAAAAATTAACAAAACAAAATAATAAGTTTTTTTTTTTACCTTCCTCAAGATTTTCGTAGTACTCTGCCTCCAATAGCATGGCTTCCACCTCATTGGTTTTGTCAATTGTAAGCTTATTCCGTATCCAATTTTGAGTGCAAATTAGAGCCTCGACCATTACGGGAGTTAATGAGCTACGAAAACTATCAAGAACACGACCATTCGTACTAAATGCTAATTCAAATGCCACTGTCGATACTGGCATTGTAAAAATATCACGAGCAATCCTAGCCATAATCGGATACTTACCAGTATTTGTTTTCCACCACATCAAAACGCTAAAGCTAGGGTCACGACTAGTCTCATAGGGTTCCATCAAATACATATCAACCTCAGTATTTCCTCTTGATGAATGACATGACTAGTCTAAAAAACCTGAAACGGATCATCATGTTGCACACTTGTATTGCGCTTACGCATTCTATCTTTTGCTCGTGGTCTAACAAATGGCTAAGATTGTGTCATTCCACCACTAGACTCATTTCTACCAACACCAGTTACACCACCAACCCTTGATCCATCACCATCAACAAACAACCCATTTGTGCCATACCATTCATTATACATATCATATAATCTTTTCAATAAATCTCTAGTGGACTTTCTCATTTCCTCCATCTTAACAGTATCATTATCAAAAAGTATACCAAAGCAATCAGTGGCAAATGTCATCTTACGTAGTGGATCGAGAATAGTACTGACAATCAATAATTTATTTATTTTGGCAGTGGTCTCCCAATATTTATCAAATTTCATCTTCATAGATATGGTCATCTCATGAAAAAAGAGGATGTTCAATACGCACCAGGTTTTTCAAGCTTTTATGAATCTTGCAAATCTCATTGTAGGTGAAATAAGTGGTGACAATAGACGAGGCACTGAACATATTCGTTGCATCATAAAAAATCTCCAAAAAAAATCGGCAAAGTATTGAGCTTTCTCCCATCTATATCTGTAGGGGGCCCAATCCTTTTGCTCCCATTTTCATCATCTCTAAAATATGGATCATAGTGACCATCATCATCAATCATTCGATCAAAGTCCTTTTGGAAGTGTAATGCAACATTAAGTAGGTGGAATTCCACCTAGTAGGAACATCTAAGATGACATTTCCCTTGTGTAGGACACAGAAACTGGGCGACGCATGCTGTTCCGGGCTCGCGGCCCGGTTGGGAGTACGGAGTAGCCCACAGGGGACTAAACCGGAGAATAAAGGAGTCGCCACCCGATGTGAACCGGGAAATGATTTAAAGCCGCACTCACCCCTCACAAGGGAAGACCTCAAACCGTTGGGTTCGGAATGGTTCCTTACTTATCTCGTTTGTAGTGAATAGATTTGTGCAATATTAACCAATTCTACTCAACATACATATTGGTCAAAGTAGTCTAAATTCTTATAAAGCCTAAATCTAGGTTTGCATGCTTCAAAAGTAAACTTTCATTACGACAAACATTCGACATCGCACAAAATCATATTAAATAAAATACGATTTAGACATAATGTAAATCAAACTCCTATTGCGAAATAAAGTAATTAAGTCATGCTAACATAAAACAACATTCTAATGGCCTAATCATGATAAAATATAAGTTTGGATGAAATGAAATATGCGAATCCTTAGAGTGGTATGGGGCATTGTATCCCGAGTGCAAACCATAATACCGTCCATTCGGATTCGGCTATGGAATTTATGTCTGGGTTTCCATCCAATATACCGCAAGAAGGAACACATATTCTATTCACCCGAAATCACATCATACACTAATTCATAATTCTCATGCGACGAAAAATAAGTTACATGCTTTTCTAAGTTATTAACTTACATAACTTAAATTAAATAACATGCTAAATTAATTATTCATGCTAAACATCATAAAACACATTTCCTAAGTCATTATTTCATGTGAAGATATCCAAACAACATGCTAAATTAATTATCCATGCTAGATACCATAAAATACATTTTCTAAATCATTATTTCATGTGAATAAATTCAATGATATAAACCCTCAGGTCTAACCTTTTGTGTCGTCTCTCGGAAGTGCGTTATATGGCCGTCGGAAGGGTTGATGATCCGCAACTCTTCCGGTTCACTGGTTCAACGTTTTCCTTCACTGTTTTGCTGTTTGGGCCACTGTTTCCACTTCGTTTTGCTGCGATTCAGGTCACAACACTTAGCTCACTGGTTTACAGTGAATTGGGGACTGTTTTGGTGATGATTTGGGCGTGAATGTGGAGAGCTAAACTGGGCAGAATGTGCGTGAGTTATAGGGCTAAATAAGGGCTGTTTGTGCGTGAATATTAGGGCTGAATGAGGGCTGTTTATGCGTGAGTTCCAGGGCTGAATAAGGGCTGATCTGTGCGTGAGTATGAGAGCTGAATGAGGGCTGTTTTGGATGTGTTTGAGAGGCTAAATGAAGGACTGTTTCAGAGGTAATTAAGGGCGTGTGTGGGGAGGCAGAATGCGTGGATTGTAGGGGGAATAAGGACTGAACTGGGTGCTTTGGGCGTGACTTGTGAGGATTAGGGGGCTGAACTGGATGATTTGGGCGTGAACAATAGAGGGAACAATGGGCTG
Organism: Zanthoxylum bungeanum; assembly: GCA_019454045.1. Lineage (NCBI taxonomy): Eukaryota > Viridiplantae > Streptophyta > Magnoliopsida > Sapindales > Rutaceae > Zanthoxylum > Zanthoxylum bungeanum. The sequence continues at coordinate 42,081 of SKCR01052718.1, forward strand.
TTTTAGAGGCGTGAGGATGAAGGCAATGAATGGAGGTTGAATGAAGCACTTTGGCGTGACTTGTGAGGACTAGGGGCTGATTATGAAAGGCTAAATGGAAATGATGTGTGCGTGAACAAAGGCAGTGAAGGATGAAGGGTTGATTGGAGGCAGTGAAAGAAGGCTTGGGAGTGACTTGTAGAGAGAGCAAGGGGCTGTTTTGTGTTCTCCAAAAATGCTAAGTACTTGATCAATGTGTTCCCCTAGAAGTGAAGAAAATGGTAGTTTATATAGGTAACCAAGGTGAGCATTAATTAGGTAGGCCAATGGTAATTAATTTGATACTTTGCTTTGTTGAAAAATGGAGGAAAGGTAATTTATAATTGTGATACTTGTTGACAAGGAATGAAAGGTGGTTTGAAAATCAAGAAAAGGAAATGAAATGGTGATGGGCGTGGGGTTCATGGCATAATGTAGGTAGGCGGTGGGACGAAGTGATAGTTCGGTAGGGGGTTCCGGTGTGTGTTTGGTTGTTCTTTCTCAGGATCAGGTATTTTATGGGCATCAACGAGGTTTTGGATTTCATGCCCAAGGCGGGTGCAGCTGTCAGTTTCATGGCCTCTCCTCTGATGGAAGTGAAAATACAGGCTTAGGTCAAGGTTGGGTGGTATAGGATCTGGAAGTGGTTTAGGCTCTAAGGGTTTTAGGAGTCCTTGCGCCTTCAGCTTCTCAAGCACCTTAGATAAAAGCTTCCCCAGGTTAGAGAAATGCCAGTTCCTGATGGCAGCAACCTCGGTAGTAGCGGGCTTGGTCTCAGAATGTCCCCCAAAAGTCCTTCTATTCTAGCTATAGAACTTTTTATTCTCCGCTTCTTCTTCTTCGATGTCCATGACAATCTCCCTCATCTGTCGGAAATCCGCAATCATGGAGGTCATCCTTCTTAACTTGCCATAAATGGAGGGCTTGGTGCCCTTGATGATCATTTTGATTTGGTCCTTCTATGAGGGCCGAGTCTGCATTTTTAGAAGCTGGCTTCTCCAGCGGTCTACATACTCCTTGAAACTTTCCTCCGGTTTCTGCTTGGTATTCTCCAAGTTACGGAGTGACAAATCAATCTCCAAGTCTGTAACATACTCTTTCAGAAATGCATCTGTCAATTCCCTCCAATCTTCCTTGACCTTCCTCTCGAGGCTATGATACCACACTACTGGCGCCCCTTAAAGCGACATCCCAAACATTTTCTAAACTTGGCACTCTGTCAGGCCCACTGAACTCACAACTGACACATGTTGTCGGAGATGGACCCTCGGGTCCCCATTCCCATTGAACTTGGCCATATCAGGCATTTTGAACTGAGCCGGCAGATGTTCTTCAACATTCATTGCCTCATAATCTAGCAAGTCTTCATGTTTACCCCTCATTTTACGGGTGACCAATTCTACCTGATCCCATAGTTTCATGCAGTTCAGCCTGATTCCCGGCTATTCTCCATGCGGTATTCTCGGCCATATCATCATCAAAACCTGGAATATCATCATTCAATCTAGTCGGAGGGTTTTCACACCTCTCATTCTCAGAGTTTCCCCTAGTACAGGGCACATCCATATTAGCCACAACAGCAATCAAGGCTTGTAACTGTTTAGTAATCTTGGTGAGACTGTTCTCAAACTGATCCAAACGGGATGGTTCATTCTTTGATTCGCTCATGTTTGCTATTGGCCTCTTAACAAGTCTTCCCTTTTTCCTAACCCAACAGATATCTATGATGGCTCATAAGACACAAGAGAGTTAACATGATGTGTGTATGCATGAGATGCATGAGATACGTGCGATGTGTGGAACATATAATTCGGCCCATTGTCATTTTAAAGCTTCAATCATATTATTGCAAGGTGCAAACTTTTTCCCAGTTGAGAAGGCCCAACATGTTTATACTTTGCGATAACATGGCTAAACGACTTCAAATGATAAGGGGCCCAAACACAAGCATAAAGAAACAATTTCTACAGAGTGGCCCATCGGCATTTCAGAGACGTTTGGCCCAATCGTCATAAGATACGAACTCGTCCAAGTTTAAATGGCCCAACAAGCTCGTATTTCTGACAAGAAGTCCAACTGCATCCAAATGAGGATGGTCCATAAGCACAAGGAAATAGTTGCTATAGGTCGTACAACTCCGGTCTACGTGTGGGTTTGCGGGAGTATAGACAAAGACTCTCGCTAGCGAAGGGTTGCCCACAACTAGGTCTCCCCACTCAAGGGTTCGAGCGACCAAGTGAGCGCGCCTTTTTTATACCTTACTGTACGTGCCAACGAGTTATGGTGTGTGACTGACTGTCAAATGGATTTCCCGTTGTAGATTCCCCAGAGAGAGGGCGAAGCAAACTCTCTTAAAAACCCAAGCCTCTTAAGCTCTTATCGCTTGGTGACAGGAATAAACAACGAGTCCTCCAAATTAGTCCATCACAATAGGCTATGAGTACATGATTATCTAGGTGCCTTCGCAGCTTTTCCTTATAGAAAGGTAGTGAATGGGGGAAGATACCAAACCATTACCTAGCCTTAAAAATGCCTTTGATTAAACCCCTTTCAACCCATGGTAAACACGGTTAATTAAAGCAAAAATCACAATCATTACAAAGAATTATTTCGGGGCCAATTCTCTATCCCCAGTGGAGTCGCCAGACTGTAGGACATAGATGTTGGACGATGTTGTCCCGGGCTCACGGCCCGGTTGGGAGTACGGAGTAGCCCGCAGGGGACTAAACCAGAGAAATAACATGGAGTCGCCACCCGGTGTGAACCAGGAAAATGATTTAAGGCCGCACTCACCCCTCGCAAGGGAAGACCTCAAACCATTGGGTTCGGAATGATCCCTTACTTATACCACTTGTAATGAAATGATTTATGCAATAATTTACTTGAATCTACGCAACATATTTCCAAGAATATTCTATTTCTAAGCTCACATGCATAAGTACAAGGCTCATATCTAAGTTTGCATATAACCTATGTCCGAATTTGCATGCATAAAGGTAAATTGAAAAATGGCAAACATACAACTTCATAAGCACATCATACTTATACATGTGGGAACACAAATAAATGGTAATTGCACAATCATGCGTAATAAGGAGAAGCAATTAAGTACATAATGCAAAGAGACAACTAATGGGGCAATATGCATGAAATGTGATGAAAATGACTCATTTCAGTGTATGTGCATTCGTGTAGCGTTCGTAAACACGTTCGAACGGTAAACAGAAGGTTCATGATCATATAGCATTTGATAACGCATTCGAACGGGACAAGACCTGATGAAACAAAACATATGCGCGTTCGAGTAGCGTTCGTAAACACGTTCGAACGGTAAACAGAAGGTTCGCATTCGTATAGCATTTGAGACCGCGTTCGAACGGGACAAGACCTGATGAAACAAAATGCATGCACATTCGAGTAGCGTTCGTAAACATGTTCGAATGGTAAATAGAAGGTTCGCGTTCGTATAGCGTTTGAAAATGCGTTCGAATGGGACAAGACCCGATGAAACAAAATGCATGCGTGTTCGAGTAGCGTTCGTAAACGCGTTCGAATGGGAAACAGAAGGTTCACGTTCGTATATAGTTCGAGAACGCGTTCGAATGGAACGGGAGCTGATGCATGATAGACAATGCAAACACATACACAGATGCACAATGTAGGACCCCGTCTGCCCGATTGAACTCATTCTCATTCAATCGAGTATACCTCGTCTAGCGCAATAAAAAATCTTGGTAAATGTAGCCTTTAGGAATTTTTCCTCTAATAGAGGACCTTGAATCCACCCTAGTTAGCCCATGCACACAAGAATGCAATGCATGCGTAAATAAAGCAATGATATGCAAAGGGTAAATGACATAATAAGAGGCGCGACAAAATATCATGGTAAAGGTAGCCTTTAGGCATTTTCCCTCGAATAGAGGACCTTGAATCCACCCTAGTTAGCCCATGCACATTATGTTACCGTGCATATAAAATAAAGACAACAATAATATAGGACCTCGTATGCTCGATTAAACATATCTCACATTCAATCAAACATACTCCGTCTGGCGCGGCAAAATATCGTGGTAAAGGTAGCCTTTGGGCGTTTTCCCTCGAATAGAGGACCTTTAATCCACCCTAGTTAGCCCATGCGCACCGCATCATCAATACACAAACAAATAACTTACAGAAAATAAATGGCGAAATATAAAATGCGAATATTAAACATTCAAGATAAAATGAAGCGAGATATGTGCCGTTCTCTCAAGTAGTATGTGGAGTTGTATCTCAAGTACAGACCGCACTACCGTCCATTCGGATTCGGCTATGGAATTTACATCAGGGTTTCCATCCTATATACCATAAGAGACGACACATTTCCCATTCATCCAAGGGTCACAACACACATCCACAAGCGACTCTCATGTGAAGAAAATAAAAAAAACAATTAAGAGATGAATAAAAATGAATTATAGAAGTGCCCTCAGGTCTAGCCTTTGAAATCGCCTCTCGGACGTACAGTTACGATCGTCGGAATGGTTAACGCTCCGTAATTCCTTCGGTTCACTCGTCCAGTGCTTTCTTTCGCTGTTTCGTTGTTTGAACCGCTGTCTTTACTCCGTTCCGCTGTTGTTTTTGCTATAGTTTTCTGGACTGTTTTTGCTGTATTAGGGGGCTGTTTTGTGCAGTAATCTTAAGGGTTTTAAAGTGCAGTTTATGTTCATTGTTTTTGGTGATTTAGGCTACTGTTTTAAGGTATTTGGACTGCTATTTTTTGGTGGATGTAAGGGTTATTTTAAGGGTGATATGCGGCTGGTTTTGGCTTGTTGATGTGTGGCTATTTTTGGTTATGATGGTGGTTTGGTTGGATGACAATGTAAGGGATTTTTTGAATGCTTGAAGGTTTCTTGTGAATGTTATGTGTGAATGGACCAAGAGTTTTTTTGTGTGAATGAGCTATGGTGTGAAATGTTGGATTTGTGTTTCTTTTATAGGCAAATGCTAGGGTTTCTCTTGTTTGAAAAGGAATGGGATTTGTGTATTAAAGAGATGCCATTTAATTAGTGTCACATAAGGAAAAAATATATTTAATTGGGGACATGATTTGGCTTAAGAAGGAAGGCCATATATTTGATTTATTTAATTATGCATGAGATTTCTTTTATTTAGGTAGGTGATTATTTAGATTGGGATGTGATTTATTTAATTTAGGAATGATATTATTTTAATTTGTGACATGTTTTAAATGTTTTAATTATTTTTAGGTGGGTTTTGGTGGGCTAATTGGGCTTGGGCGTGAGGCTAGTAACAAAACCAGAATTACCGACACCGTTCGAACACTGATTCGAACACTGCACGAACGCTCACAATCTGTTTGACGTTCGAACGTGTTCACGAATGCAGCACGAACGAAAGCAGTGAACATATGAATTGAATCCAATGACATACTTATTCTGAATTTCCCCTTCCGACATTCGTTTCTCGCGATTTTCGTGACTTAAAAGGTAGTGTTTCTAAATGAGACTCATCATAGGGACTTACATGTAAAATGCAGTGCCTACAATACTACCAATGGGATTCCGATGGGTCTATCCAGAGCGAAGCTATTCCCGGTCCAACGGCTAACAAAACCTCCTATCACACTTGCATAAGTATCCAATACTTAAATATATGATAACTATGCCGTTAAGCTTCTATAATGCGCACAAGTGTAAAACTAGTCTATTCCGTATTATCTATGTCTAGTCTCGATAATACTACGACTAGAGATATTTAATGATTAAACCATTCGTGGATTAATATTGTCTCATATCCTATTAATCTGGGACTAATCATAAGGACTTTCATCATTTATATATATCCAAGTAATCTAATTACAAAATGATAAAATAGCAATTTCCTTTGTCACACAGTTAATTTGTACAAAAACACCATGTCTTTTACAAATAATGATGTTATGAGTCATAATTGTCCAACAGGTTTCTCTCCAAGTGTTGATATGTAAATTTTACTTACCATTGAATCTGAGACTTCAAACCCTTTATATAGACTTCCAAATCCCTATTCCACCGCCCATGACATCAGCTCATGTCACTCTATCATCATTACAAAAACAACTCTCCTCAACTACCCATAATTCGGCCAATCAAATTAGCCATTTTCTCTGTCACTGCATCGGCCTCTAACGGCCTATAAGGATTCTGCTATGCCATTTCCTTGCTGCTCCACCGCCCTGTGGTAGCTGACAGAGCTACTTTCACGGTGAACTACTACTTTCCCACAATCATCATTAGCTTTCTAGAATGGTATCTTCTCATTTTAGGGCATACGTCACTTGACTTAAGCGCAAATTGGCATGTGATCGCATTTTAGTTCCTTGGATTAGCATACTGGGGAGGGTGATACGAGTCAAAACTCACAATGACCTCTTCAATCAGGTCGGGTTACTAAGTGTAGACCCTCTCGGGTCAGTTTCCATAAATACTCAAATGAACCTAAATCCATCACTTCTTCTTTAGATTGGATCAACGTACCAACCTACTTCATCATCAACTCTCAGCTCTTGCATGAATCCCTCGGGTCTTTCTGTCAAATTATGTCTGTCTTTCCGAACCCTTAGGCCTGTATTATATATTTTTGGGCTAAATACAATACTATCATACCTCTCATCGATTTTTAAATCTTGCTAAGGGTGAAAAACCAACATCAATAATTATATTTATGTTTATATGAAACGGTAAACAAGCATCTTAGCCATGTTTCATAATTGATATTATATTCACACGTTTTGTAGTTATACCATGACCATTATGGATATTATGATAACATCATTTTTTTGGATAAATTGCATGCATGGTGGATTCTGTTGCATCAAAAAATTAATTGTTTATTTGTTGCTTTTGTGGCTTTTGGATAACAACCTTTATGTATATCATTGATACACCACATGTATTTTTAATTAATGAATAATTGAATCGTGATGCTAATTTTGATCATATATGATATATTTGTGTATTAAATGGTTGTTTTTTCAAAAGTTAGTATTATGGAAGGGTTTTCATAATATTTGGCATAATGTTATTTCTACTAACCATTCATTTTTCCTTCTAATTAGAATTCAAGGTAATTCGAAGAATGGGGAGTAGGGTTGACTCCAAAAGGGAACCTTCACAAATAATCATACCTACTTAACACAGAGTAAAATATCAACCTCGACATACTATGAATAACGATTTTAACCTGTGTTGTCCAATTAGTGTCATTATACAGTAAATTAACACGCAACAAACAAATCAAATCCAGAAAACCAAAAGTAGATCTAGTCTAACATGCAAAACCCTAGAACTTATAAAACAAGAAAAACCTGGTACAGTGACGAAATCTTTGATCCGAGTCGAGATAAATCTCTATCCTTAAGAACTTATCAGCCCCGTCTCGGTGCTCTATGGATTTGTGGCTAATGTTCTCCCAAGATAACCCGGATTCCTCTTGTTCAAGGTGCACACCTTAAAAAGATATTGAACTTGGAATATGGTGGAATCCTCTCTGACTCAAGAAAGCAATTAAGACTCTCAGTTATAGGATGAAATTCAGATTTCATTTTTTTGTGTTTTTAAAGGAACAAAATGGCTTCCTTTTACAAGCATGGAAGGGTGCCTCAAGGGTACCCTTTGGATTAGAGTGCAACCCTCCAAAGGGTTGCACTTCTCATATGCATCCATTGAGCATAGGACCATGTTACACATAAATAGAGGACATGTCCCTAAGGGGTACCATCCAAAGGACATGTCCATCCTCCATCCAACACAAAATATTTGAATATTTGAAGAATTTACAACAATCCCCCACAATTTTTCAAATATTCATTAAGACACTTGAGAGAGTTTCCATGAACTAAAGCTGCATTGAAATAGGTAGATTTCGCCTTGAACCTTTCCTAGTGAATGAAAATCGGATTTACTTGGCAAACCAGTGACCCATAGTCTTGAATTGTTCTGCCGTTGGTGTAAACCAAGATAATTGCCAACACACAGCTTTAATTCGACCATTTTCCCGTTCTATGGTTGTGTTCATTTCGGCCCTAACAACGGTCCCAGATTCATCAAGTAATTTAGGGTAACCCGCCTTTAAAAGTTCCCATAGAAGCGGCCTCGCTTCTTACTTGAAATAGGTGATCTACTATTAAGAGGTAATCTGTCTTTACCCCCATTAGGACTCATCTCCTAATATAGTGATCATTAAAAGCCTTAGCTTATCCTAACCATGACAGACAGAACTCAGCGTCATTATCGGAATGGGAAAGAGTACAAAACTCTTCAGTGCTTTTTTTGAATTGCATAAAGTTTTTGTTGTCCCTTTTGAACCTAGATCTTGGGATCTCCAGTCAGCTAGGTTGGGTTTCCACAGTGACAATTCTTAGATTATAGGCTTGAATCTCATTCCCCTCGATGACTTCTTAACCTGTTCTCAAGGTAAACCTTTAGTTAGTGGATCCGCTAAGTTTCCTTCGACTCAACATAATCGATCGATATTATGCCACTTGAGAGCAGTTGACCTATGGTATTATGTCTCTGACGTATGTGTCGAGACTTACCATTATACGTTGTATTTTGGGCTCTTCCAATAGCCGATTGGCTGTCACAATGTTTGCTTATCGCTGGCACTGGTTTGGACCCACTAGGAATATCCTCCAGGAAGTTTCTAAGCCATTCTGCTTCTTCCACTATTTTGTCTAATGCTATAAACTCCAAAACCATAGTAGACCAGGAAACCCATATTTTGAAGTTTCTCATACCTCAAAACTCTTACTATGGCTTTTCAGTGGTCATGTCCTGGATTGGATGTATATCTGCTAAGCCTGTTCACAGCTTGAGCGATATCAGTTCGTGTGCAATTCGTGAGATACATCAGACTTCTGATGATCCTTGAATACTCTAATTGCGATACGCTTAAGCCAGTATTCTTTGATAGAGGAAGAGTTAGGTTAGCTACTCCCAAATCTTTCATATCAAATTTGCTGGATAACACTTACTTAGTAGACTGAATCAACTAATGATTATTACCAATTATCAGAATATCGTCTACATAGAGACATACAATGACATATCCTTTTTGAGTTGATTTGGTGTACATACACTTATCACACTCATCGGTTTTAAACCCACTTGACAATATTTATTTGTCAAATTTCTCATGCCATTGTTTAGGTGCTTTTTTTAATCCGTACAAGGATTTTACAAGTTTGCACACCTTCTGTTCTTGTCCAGGAACACTAAACTCTTCTGGTTGTTCCATGTAAATCTCTTCATCCAATTCACCATTCAAGAATGTCATCTTTACATCCATTTGATGTATTTCAAGACCAAATATAGCTGCTATGGCTATTAGCATTCTTATCGATGTGATATGCGTCACTGGTGAATATGTGTCAAAGTAATCAAGGTCTTCCTTTTATCTATAACCTTTTATGACAAGTCTTGCCTTTGTACTTATCTATTGATCCATCTGTTTTCATCTTCCTTTTGAATATCCATTTGTAGCTCAGAGGCTTACAACCTGGTGGCAGATCAACCAGCTCCCAAGTATGGTTCTGTAGGATTGAATCAATCTCATTGTTAATAGCCTCTTTCCACAGAGTTGCCTCCGTAGAAGACATAGCTTCTTTATAGCTCTGAGGCTCATTTTCTAACAAGTATGTCAGAAAATCGAGACCAAACGACTTAGACGTTCTAGCTCTCTTGCTACATCTAGGTTCGATTGTCTCAACATTTGTGCGTTGATCTGATTCTTTGTCAACCTGATCATTGTCCTTGACAGTATCATTTGTTCTTTTGAGAGACTCTATTCTTTGTCTTTCCTTACACGGAAACGTCGCTTCAAAAAATGTCACATTTCTTGACTCAATTATCATTTTCGGATTGATGTCAGGAATCTCAGACTTATGTACCAAGAATCGATATGCACTACTGTTGCGAGCATATCCAATGAAAATACAATCAACAGTTTTGGGTCCTATTCTAACATTCTTAGGTTTAGGAACCATTATATTGGCAAGACACCCCCACACTTTTAGATATTTTTAGAAAGGTATGTGACCATTCCATAACTCATATGGTGTCTTGTCCAATCTTCTGTGAGGAAGTTTGTTTAGAACGTAGTTCACGGAAAACAAGGCTTCCCCCTACAAGTTCTGGGGTAAACCCGAACTCGTCAACATGGCGTTCATCATTTCCTTCAACGTTCAATTTTTGCACTCATCAATCCCGTTTTGTTGAGGAGAATAAGGAGCAGTGGTTTCATGAATAATTCCGTGCACATAACAATATTCACTGAATGGTGAAACATATTCACCACCTCTATCACTCCTGATTCTTTTGATTTTCTTGCCAAGTTGATTTTCAACTTCGTTCTTATAGTTTAAAAAGCTCTCAATAGCTTCAGCTTTGCTCCTCAGCAAATACACATAACATAATCTTGTTCTATCATCGATAAAAGTGACAAAGTACTTTTTATCGCCTCGTGTTTGTACAATATTCATGTCACACACGTCAGTGTGTACAAGTTCTAAAGATTCAGAACTGTGTTCTATAGAATGAAACAATGTTCAATGCATTTTTGCTTCAACGCATGCCTCACTCTTATGTTGGCTATCAATTGCAAATTTAGGTATAAGGTCCATGTTAATTAATTTACGCATGGTATCATAATTAACATGTCCTAACCTCTCATGCCATACATTTTGTGACTCAATAATATAAGTAGAAGTACTAGCTTTATTGATAGCACGATTGATAGTCATTACATTTAGCTTGAAAATGCCCTCAGTTAGGTATCATTTTCCTACATACGTATCATTCTTAGTCATTACAAACTTATCAGAAACAAACACAAGCTTAAAACCAGCCTTACTAAGAAGAGAGCCCGAGACCAAGTTCTTCAGAATATCTGGAACATACAGTACATTCTTCAATGTTAGCTCATTTCCGGATGTCATCTTCAGAACCATTGTGCCTTGTCCAACCACCTGAGAGGTAGATGAGTTTCCCATTGTCAGATGATCGCCGTCATCGACCTTTTGATACACGGAAAATATCTTATTATATGCACAGATATGACGAGTAGCCTCAGTGTCTACCCACCATTCTCTCGGATTCCCAACTATATTGGCTTTGGTTACCACTGTTGATAGTTCCATCTCTGAGATCACATCAGTCAGCTGCTCACCTTCAGTGACATAGGCCTCATTTTTCTTTTTCTTGCCCTTATCCTGAGACTTCTTGTTTCTGCAGTCCATTGACATATGACCGCTCTTTCCACAGTTGTAGCATTTCCCCTTGAAATTCTTGTTCGAAGAATCAGATCCACTGTTCTTTCTCTTCTTGCTACCCTTTACACCCTAAATGATGTTGCCCTTAGACTCCATAGTCTTGTAGCCGGCCTTCTCGGAAATCCTGTTGTCCTCCTCGATTCTCAATCGAACGCTAAGGTCTTCAAGGCTCATCTGTTTCTTTTTGTGTTTCAGATAGCTCCTGAAGTCCTTCGATGATGGAGGTAATTTTTCAATTATGGTGGCAACTTGAAACGTCTCACAGAGTTTCATACCCTCATCTAGTATTTCATGAATGATCAACTGCAGTTCACCCAATTGAGACATCACCATCCTTGAATCTACCATTTCTTTTGTCCGGTATCCTCAGTTTTATATTTCTTCTCGAGAGATTCCCAGAGAATCTTCACAGAAGACATGCCTTGGTACACATTGTACAGGGTATTGTCAAGACCACCCAAAAAGCAGTTCTTGCATAGGAAGTCGCCAGGCGACCATGTCTCTTCTCGCAGTTCCTTGGCTACCTCTGATTCACCCTCCATAGGACCCGAAGGATCTTTGAGGTACTTAGCCAACTGTAGAGTTTTCAGGTAGAATAGCATTTTGCTCTGCCACTGTTTGAAGTTTGTGTTGGAGTTCTACCATCCCGAGGATCGAATAACAAGCATAAAACAATCATGCGAATACATCAAGGAGTTGCGGAATACTCACAATGATCGGTTGAGCTACGCAGTGGACAATAAAAATATGGTTTCTGCCCTCCTTACTGATTCGGCAGTGAGCAGTTTGGCCTCTCCAAGAATCGGCTTTGGTTCTTGTATATCCGACTTTGGCCTCTCCAATGAGCTTCAGTCAACATGGAACCTGAACCTTTGGAGGTTGCACCACCAATTCCCATTCGAGACAGAACCATTCCGGTGGTTGACAGACTCATTTCATGCATTGTACTTCCTCCCTTACCAGAAAATGCGGGTGACATCAAAACATGCATTCAGATGATTCAGCAGTCAGTTCAGTTTGGGGGGAATGCAACTGAAGATCCTAATGCCCACATCAGCAACTTCCTGGAAGTTTGTGGAACTTTCAATTACAACCGAGAAGCTGAAGAAGCAATGAGACTGCATGTTTTCCCATAATACTTGAAGGACAGAGCTAAAGCTTGGCTATATTCACTACTAGCAGGTTCCATCACAACTTGGAACACTTTAGCCACCAAATTTCTTGCAAAGTACTTTCCACCAGCCAGAACTAGAAAACTGAGGAATGACATCACATCCTTTGTACAACAAGACTCGGAAACTCTCTACGAAGCTTGGGAAATGTATAAAGATTTGCTCCGGAAATGTCCTCACCATGAGATTCCAAAATGGCTTCAAGTCCAAACTTTCTATAATTGACTTTCTGGAATA